>SJYA01002588.1:833062-880451 GCA_006410615.1 Neotragus moschatus
AGCAACCCACTCCAGTATTCTTGCCTGGAAAATCCCATGGATGGAGGAGCCAGCATGCTATAGTCTGTGGAGTTGCAAAGAGTTGGACACAACTGAACTACTTCACTATACCTTATGTTTGTCTTTTATCTTTAAAAAAAAACACAATTTCTCTTATTTTGGAATTAAAGAACTCCATTTCACTTTCATTTTTCACTTACATACATTGGAGAAGGAAATGGCAACCCGCTCCAGTGTTTTTGCCTGGAGAATCCAGGGATGGGGGAGCCTGGTGGGCTGCCATCTGTGGGGTCGCACAGAGTCGGACACGACTGAAGTGACTTAGCAGCAGCAGCAGCAGTGAGATATCTATATATTTACACTGATGAAAATACTCAAAAAATAAATAAATCTACAAAATAGGGATAATATCCTTAAAATGAAGCATTATTTTCATAAGTGACTGTTTCCCAAAACTAATGCTATTACCTTTTCCATTTTAACTAGTCTGAACATACCACAGGGCTTCCCAGATGGTTCAGCAGTAAAGAATCCACCTGCCAATGCAGGAGATCCAGGTTTGATCCCTGGGTCGGGCAACCCACTCCAATATTCTTGCCTGGGGAGTCCCATGAACAGAAGAGCCTGGCATGTCACATTCAGTCCAGGGGCTGCAAAGAGTAGAACACAACTTAGTGACTAAACCACCACCACCATACGTTCCACAACTCTACGAGACATCTCCAGTTAGTAAACATGTAGCAGAAAAGAGATCTTCTGTTTAATAAAATGGGGTTAGAGGAAGTGTATAGCTTCACTGATTAATATTTTAAACAAACACAGCACCACAATATTTACTAGCATCTATTACATTGGAAGGACTGAGGCTAAAGCTGAAACTCTAGTACTTTGGCCACCTCATGTGAAGAGTTGACTCATTGGAAAAGACTGTGATGCTGGGAGGGGTTGGGGGCAGGAGGAGAAGGGAACGAGAGAAGATGAGATGGCTGGATGGCATCACCGACTCAATGGATGAGAGTTTGAGTGAACTCTGGGAGATGGTGCTGGACAGGGAGGCCTGGTGTGCTGCGATTCATGGGGTCGCAAAGAGTTAGACACAACTGAGCGACTGAACTGAACTGATTTCTTCTTTATGCATATTTAAGAGAGAGATGGGAATACCAGACCACCTGACCTGCCTTTTGAGAAATCTGTATGTAGGTCAAGAAGCAACAGTTAGAACTGGACATGGAACAACAGACTGGTTCCAAATAGGAAAAGAAGTACGTCAAGGCTGTATATTGTCACCCTGCTTATTTAACTTCTGTGCAGAGTACATCATGAGAAACACTGGACTGGAAGAAACACAAGCTGGAATCAAGATTGCTGGGAGAAATATCAATAACCTCAGATATGCAGATGACACCACCCTCATGGCAGAAAGTGAAGAGGAACTAAAGAGCCTCTTGATGAAAGTAAAAGGAGAGTGAAAAAGTTGGCTTAAAGCTCAACATTCAGAAAACGAAGATCATGGCATCCAGTCCCATCACTTCATGGGAAATAGATGGGGAAACAGTGGAAATAGTGTCAGACTTTATTTTTCTGGGCTCCAAAATCACTGGAGATGGTGACTGCAGCCATGAAATCAAAAGACGCTTACTCCTTGGAAGAAAAGTTATGAGCAACCTAGATAGCACATTCAAAAGCAGAGGCATTACTTTGCCAACTAAGGTCCGTCTAGTCAACGCTGTTTTTCCAGTAGTCATGTATGGATGTGAGAGTTGGACTGTGAAGAAGGCTTAGCACAGAAGAATCGATGCTTTTGAACTTTGGTGTTGGAGAAGACTCTTGCAAGTCCCTTGGACTGCAAGGAGATCCAGCCGGTCCATTCTGAAGGAGATCGGCCCTAGGATTTCTTTGGAAGGAATGATGCTAAAGCTGAAGCTCCAGTACTTTGGCCACCTCATGGGAAGAGTTGACTCATTGGAAAAGACTGTGATGCTGGGAGGGGTTGGGGGCAGGAGGAGAAGGGGACGACAGAGGATGAGATGGTTGAGTGGCATCACTGACTCGATGGGCGTGAGTCTGAGTGAATTCCAGGAGTTGGTGCTGGACAGGGAGGCCTGGAGTGCTGTGATTCATGGGGTCGCAAAGAGTCGGACACGACTGAGCGACTGAACTGAATAAGAAAATGGAAGAAGAGACATCACTTCTACACAAGTGTGGTTTTTTTTTTGTTTTGTTTTGATTTGTTTTTTTGTGAAACTGCAGCTGCTGCTGGCAGAGATCTTAGAACAGAACATGCTTTGTCCTTAGTAGAACAAGGAGAGATGCTGAGTGTAGCTGGCAGCTTGTTCCGGCAAGAATAAGAGAGAGCACCAGCCTCTCCCCTCCCTTCCCCATATACCTCCTGGCTCCTATCAGGAGGTTCTTGACCAGCTCTTTCCCAATTTCTCCAGGGTTAGGAGAAACAATTGTATACCTCACACTCTGAGAGCAGACCTGAGGCTTAAAAAGCACAGATCCTGGCAGCTGTTCTTCTCCCTTTCTTCTCAATGAAGCAGTTTTTTGTAATAAAAGTGAAAAGTTGAACAAAAGGAAATTACAAGTGCAAATACTACTCCTTTGTCGTATAAAAAACTTTTCTTCTAGGTGTGTTTCCCAACTTTTTTCCTGCCATTTCTCCTTTCCTCTTTCTCTTTCCTTGTCTTTTCTCAGACTCTCCTTTCCTTCCCTCTAGCTCACCAGATCAATGGCTTAGATTCCAAAGAGAAAATGAAGAACTGCTCTAGAACTCAAATACTATATAGTGCCTTTGTTCCTGACTGTGATCACCCAATTCTTTGGAAATTGGATATGAAGTCTCCAAGGTGGAACATGTTGTATTTGCCAGAAGTGGCAGCCAACCCAAATTTGCAGTTTTTCTCATAATTCTAAATGTTTACTTCACGCTCAGAGGAAAGCATTGAAGACAGTGAGTGTGAAAATACTTTGTAAGCAAATACCAAATATACTTGTTTCATCAAAAATCATTTCTATTTGTATATTAAGACATTCATAGCATGTTTTTCTCCGAAGTTCCATTAGTGAAAATACTTTTTATTTCTAGATTAGCAGTAGACTTTAAAGTTATTTTGACTTTAAGGTTAAGGATCACCTATGATGTATAAATATACTATACGATTGTAATATCAGATATCTGTCCTTGGAAGATTATCTAAAAGGCAAAAATGATGACACAGAGGGCCCAGCGAGGTGAAGTGAAAATGACGTCGTCCACACAGGAAAGCAGGACACTGAGATTATTTCATTTTTTCAGTTAATCAAAAGTGGACATGGTCCTATCACTTCATTTCTCAGAGCCTCAGCTTTTTTTCTGCAAAATGAACTAGATGACTTCCTTTTCTTTCACATAATCCACAATTTAGTGGGGAAATGGGCAAGAAAACAATTTTAAAAGAGGGAAGGTATAGAATGTTATAGAAAGAGAGAAAGGCCCCACAAATAGGATTTCAAATTTTTTTAAAGTATTCCCTTTGTAAAAAATGTAATGCAGAATCCTGTACTGCAAAAAAAAAAAAAAAGTGTAATGTTATTGGACTAGAAGGTAAATGCTGTCATTATAAGAATATTGAGGGGAAATTGAATTCAATGCAGTAACGGTTCTAGAATAACACCCTCTTTTTTAAATAAGTCCATCTATGGCATGATGTAATACTATATAATCTGAAAATTGCCTTATGGGAAAATGCTAGAAACAAACAATATCATTGTTTAGAAAACTTTATGGAGTACTGAATCTCACTTGATCCTTATTAGTTGTGTTTTGTTTTTTGCTTTGTTACNAAATTGAATTCAATGCAGTAACGGTTCTAGAATAACACCCTCTTTTTTAAATAAGTCCATCTATGGCATGATGTAATACTATATAATCTGAAAATTGCCTTATGGGAAAATGCTAGAAACAAACAATATCATTGTTTAGAAAACTTTATGGAGTACTGAATCTCACTTGATCCTTATTAGTTGTGTTTTGTTTTTTGCTTTGTTACTACTCATCTATTACAATAAGGAACAATTTTTCTTCCTTTTCACATATAACACTTAATAATTTTTCTTCTAATTAAAAAGTAGCTGATTTATAATATTATATTAGTTTCAGGTATACAAGTGATTCAGTGTTTTTATAAGTTATACTCCATTTAAAGTTATTATAAAATATTGACTATATTTTCTATACTGTACAATATATCCTTCAGTTCAGTTCAGTTCAGTCGTTCAGTCATGTCTGACTCTTTGCGACCCCATGAATCACAGCACGTCAGGCTCCCTGTCCATCACCAACTCCTGGAGTTCACTCAGACTCACGTCCATCGAGTCAGTGATGCCATCCAGCCTTATGGCTTATTTATTTTATACATAGTAGTTTGTACTCCTTAAACTCCCACCCCCACCCCAACACTGGTAACCAGTAGTTTGTTCTCCATATCTGTGTCTNCTGTCCATCACCAACTCCTGGAGTTCACTCAGACTCACGTCCATCGAGTCAGTGATGCCATCCAGCCTTATGGCTTATTTATTTTATACATAGTAGTTTGTACTCCTTAAACTCCCACCCCCACCCCAACACTGGTAACCAGTAGTTTGTTCTCCATATCTGTGTCTCTTTTTGTTTTGTAATATTTATTCATTTGTTTTATTTTTTAGATTCCACATAAAAGTGACAACATACAGTATTTGTCTTTCTGACTTGTTGCACTAAATATAATACCCCGCAGGTCTACTGGTATTGCTGCAAATAGCAAAACCTCGTTCTTCTTTTATGGCTGAATAACATTCCATCATGTATATACACTACGTCTTCTTTATCTACTCATCTGTTGGTGGACATTTAGGTTGTTTTTATATCTTGACAATTGTAAATAACATCCTGATAACTGTTGACTGGAATGGTATTTTTTCTCTCATTTAACTGCTCAACATGTACTTCCTTTCCTGACAGCTAAATAATTAATATATCAATTAATGTCTACTCTTTTTCTCCTAGCCACAGTCAGAGTGGAAGTGGAGGTAAGCTACCCGCTTTTATCATTTTCTCAAGTCTTCGACGTCCTTGTGTNCATGTATATACACTACGTCTTCTTTATCTACTCATCTGTTGGTGGACATTTAGGTTGTTTTTATATCTTGACAATTGTAAATAACATCCTGATAACTGTTGACTGGAATGGTATTTTTTCTCTCATTTAACTGCTCAACATGTACTTCCTTTCCTGACAGCTAAATAATTAATATATCAATTAATGTCTACTCTTTTTCTCCTAGCCACAGTCAGAGTGGAAGTGGAGGTAAGCTACCCGCTTTTATCATTTTCTCAAGTCTTCGACGTCCTTGTGAATATTACTGACAAAATGCTCTTGTTTTCAAATAAGGAAGAGGATCTTAATGTGGTAGAAAGAACAATAGACTGGAAATCAATAACATGGAGTCCAGTCCTGGCCACTGAGTGACCCTGAGCAAGTCACTTCTTTCTTCCACGTTATAGGTCATAGGGTGATTCCACGTCCAGTGTGCCCAGGGCAGTCTTGATTTGTGCAGTTGTCGGAGCACAATTTCTAGTAGTATCCCCCTTCACTTTCAGAAATGTCCCTATTTGGATGATACCTTATATAGTCACCATAGCTATGACTCCTAAAGACTTCTCATTATCCCATCAACAAAATAAGGGTTGCTAATACCTGGCAGTGCTGAAATTCTCATCTTAAAAATCTAATTTCAACTTTATTGTACATATCTTTACAAAGAAGGTAGTCAGTAAACAGTGGTTAAATAAATATTTGTCAAAAAGCAAACATGGGATAACAAATCAAGCAAGGGTTTAACTTTTAAAATATTCCTTTGATGAAATGAAATAAAGAAATGAAAAAATCACCTTCCGTTCTTTTCTTTGTCCCAGCTCCCATCAATGCTTAGAGAGTCACTTTTCATTTACTTTCCTTTACTTACATCTTGATCAATGTTTTTTCCTGAATGTCTCCTCAGGATTAATTAAGTTTTTCTTATCAACTTTTCCTTTCTTTTTCCACAATAAATTTTAACTCCATCCTCTGTTTAATTTTACTTTTTCTCAGTTATTTCCCCTACTTCTATCACCTCAAGTACACAGTACTCTATATCATCCCTCGTATTTTTGCAGTTTACTTCTAAGAATTCCTTATAAAATGATGTTAAAAAATTAATTTACTTCTGTGTAAGAGTGGGAAAATAAAGCTACTTTAATTTAAATAATTGATATGAAAATAAGATGCTTTCTACATATTATTTCTGCATAAGACATTTATTATCAAATTTTGAGTGAGCATTTGTGACCAAATTACAAAATTAACAGATTTTTTTCCCCCTAATTCACATGAAGGGATGTTCCCACCTCCCCCAGATGATGATATTTATGATGGGATAGAAGAGGAGGATGCTGCTGATGGGTAAGAACAATCAGCTTAATTGCCTCTTTGCAAAGTATTGTATATACTGAAATTGTCACTAGTTTTGATTTCTACTACTACTGCTAAGTCACTTCAGTCGTGTCCGACTCTCTGCGACCCCATAGACGGCAGCCCACCAGGCTCCCCCATCCCTGGGATTCTCCAGGCAAGAACACTGGAATGGGTTGCCATTTCCTTCTCCAAGTTCTTCTGTAAGTTTTGATTTCTAGTTAGAATAAAAAGCAGAAAGTAGCATTCCCTGTTACATAACCAAAAATATTTAATAAACAGCAATGGCAAATGAGGAATTGTAATTATCCCACATTTCAAATGAAGAGGTATATATCACTTGGAACCTTGACAACTATGTCAAAAGGAGTGAAATGGAGAAGGGGTAAGGGTTACAAGTATTCAAACTTTTCCCAATCATTTATTTGTCAATCAATACTTCATTTTTGTGACAATCTCTGGAAAGCTTGTAGGTGCATGGCTAGCCTTTGTATAAAAATCAAGTGCTGTGCTGTGCTTGGTCCCTCAGTCGTGTCCAACTCTTTGGGACCCCATGGACTGTAGCCTGCCAGGCTTCTCTGTCCATGGGGATTCTCTAGGCAAGAATACTGGAGTGGGTTGCCATGTCCTCCTCCAGGGGATCTTCCCAACCCAGGAATGGAACCCAGGTCTCCTGCATTGCAGTTGGATTCTTTACCGTCTGAGCCACCAGGGAAGCCCTTGTATAATAATCACAGATGTAAGCAATCCAAATAAATTGAGATCATATGTTTATTTGTGGCTGTATGTGGCAATATTGAAAACTTAATCCTTTAGGTGTTTAAACTTTTGAAGTGGTGCATTTTAAAATTTAAATACATGTTTAAAAATTTTAATCTAATAACAACTTACTTTTAATCATAGCAAAGCTAAATTGATGTTTAAAACTTTTGACTCAGCTCACTGGTTTAAGAAACAAGTTTTAAGAAATCTACCAAATAGGAAAAAATAACTTGCCTACTATTTACCTAGTCACAGCAGTATTCAAAGACCATGACTTATAAACTTAATAGCTTCATCTTGTTGAATACAATAAGTAGCTTACAGTCTGAATGATCAACACAGTATAATTATAAAAAATCTGATCAATGCCTGCATGCTCCAAAGCTCCACACTACAGGTTGAAGAGAAGAGTAACAACACCTGGTCCTGGGGGATTTTGAAGATGTTAAAGGGAAAAGATGACAAAAAGAAAAGTATACGAGAGAAACCTAAAGACTCTGAGTCAGACAATGATGAAGGTTCATCGTAAGAGTCAAACAACCACCAAATCCAGTGCACAATAACTACACTAATAATTTAATCAAATGCTACTAATATTTTATAACCGATAACCAAATTCAGACAGTCTTAAGAAATTTTAATGTGTTTTTCTATTAGTTATTCTAGTCTCATTTATTGTGTCACTTTTAAACTCGTGTATTTACATAAGATCATCATATACATCAAAAATGTATTTTGTTTTCCATTCAAACATGCACAAACACACACAAACACACATGCATACACTCACTCTCCATTTAGTAGGACCTTTTTTTAAGCTGTAAATCACATCTAAAAGGTCAGAATTCCAACACTACATTTTACTATATAATATTTTATACTGACTATTCAAAATATACATTCTCTTTTAAAAGTTAATTTATAGAAAAAAACAGGACAAAATTTGGAATTTCTTGTCTCTAAGTACAGTATCTAAAGTCTTTGTAACTTTCACAATAATGATATGTTAATTCCACTTGAATTACATGTTTGTCCTATACTAAAATTATTCTAAGTATCTTCAGTTTGTATAAATAAGACTAAAGCATACATTTTATCTTTCTATACAAAAATAATCCTTTAGCATAAGTTCCATGTGTATAAATTTGAAGGACCTTAAGTACACTCAAATTTTCATTGTTTTATATATGCTAATAGACTCAGCACACTTTAACAGAAGTCTTTATAAGATGTCAATTACACATAGAATTCCTAATTTTAAATCCTTCTGTGAGACACTAAAACAACACTCAATAAGCGAGATACTTAAAATTGTAAGTTAACGTAGCAAATCTTCTCTTCATGTATCATTACTCAAATGTAGTCCTCACTTAGAAATAAAAGCAATTTTTTTTTTGCTCAATAACACACCAGCTAATTCTGATTTTAAATCACTTTTACTAATGACCTCTCACACTTCAGTGTAACTGTGCACCATCTTTCAGTTATGTGTGTATGTGTGTTTAAAGTTCAGAAAGTAATAAAAACAAAGGTCTTTTTCTGTTGCAACTAAAAGTCACCCAATCCTGATTTCAAATCACTTCTATTAATTAAGTTCTCACTCTCTAGTTTCAGTGGATATTCCTCTCTTATTCACCTTTCTTCTGTTTGGGGATATATGTGTACATATTATCAAACAATATTATGTCATACTGTGATCTTCATATGACCATACAATATTATGGTCATATGAAGATTCCTGTGACTTTTCTTGTGACTCTACCCTTCTGTTCTTTGAGTCAAACAGTTTTCGTCCAGAGCTACACTGCAATGACTCCGAAATATTTAGACCATTTCATTTACTCTGGTATGATAATATGCCCAAACTCCATAGAACAAATTCAGAAACATTGGTCCAATGGCTGTGAAAAAAATAAACCACTGGATGTCATGATTCTTGATTTGTTTGGCCAATACCAGAGTTCACAAAAAGTCTTGCTAAATTCCAAATTGATTGACAAAAACTTGGAGTTGGCAGTGAAATGGAGGATGAGAAAGGAATAATACTCAACAGATTAATTAGCCTTTATAAGCCTCAAGGCTGTTACTTATTCATGCCTTTCCTAAATAAAAGACCCAATTTCTGTATTTATATTGGTCTGGTTATAATTATGTTCTCATTTTCTTTCCAGTTTCCCTTCTCCTCCTAAACAAGTGGGTAAGTAATAAAAACTAATTGTGTTAATATATTTTATTTTCACTTCTTGCAGATAGGGTAGCAGAAACGATTGCTTTAGTCACACTATCCGAGTTAAAGTCCTGACTCCAAAAATAATAAATTGTGTAACTTTGTCAAGTAACTTCACCTGGGATGGTCACAGTTTCTCAACAGTAAAATAGTGGGAAAAGGAAATTTTTAACTTTCAGTGATTTTTAAACAGTTCTTCCAGTCATAGGATCACTATGGAGAAAGGGACAAGTGAGTAGAGATAGGCCCCAACAATCCTAATGGATCCCACCCCAATTTAGTCAGAGTTTCATGTATTAGATTTCTGCAAAAAGATTTCTAAACACGTGCCACACTATGTACAACCAAGATCTTTCTGAATCTAAATTTCTTTGATTTTTAAAAATGTATCATTTATATTGTCTTTGGAAATGTTTCCACTGCTAAATGTAAAATAGTTTTTCCTTTGTACAGTTTTGATCATCTTATTTTTTACCCTTGCTGAGGCTTAAAGGATTTTTCTGAAATTTTCTTTGAACAAAATAAAACATCTTGCAAGAATATTCAGAGACTTTCCAAAAGTTTATTTTAATTTATAAATAAATTGAAAAAGCAAATCAAACACAGAGATAATCTATTCTTCCGGACTGTTTATCTGACTTTGTTTTCATCTAACAATTTGAAAATATGTAAGGCTCTAGCTCAAATTGATTAATAACTGATGATGAACTTATATCTTAACTTATAATTTTTAAAAAGTACTCAAGAAACTTAGCTCCACAAAGAATAGGTACAAAATAGAACAAATGTGATCAATTAAGCAAAAACTGTGTTGCTCGTTTTGATTTTCTTTTGTCTTTATTAATTATATCTTAAGTGCATGTGCATGGAACAGTAATTTTTCCTCTTCTGAATATCAGTGATATGGCATTATTTTTTATATATTTATTTTGGATTATTCAGGTAGCTGAACAAGTTTTTATACTGTGAAATTAGTTAATCTGAGTGGAAGGAAAGTATGCACATATAAATACAGCATGTATATGTGTGTACATATATACAAAAAAGGGGGGGTTAAAGAAAATCAGATTCTTGCCACTATTAGAGAGCATTTTAAGCTTTCTGTGCTAATCATTCCTTAAAACATTTGTACTTCTTTCAAGACATCTTTTCAGCTTAATTTGCTGTGGGGCAACTTAATAGGTGCAAAAAGGAAGCAGCACTCCTTCTAACTTTAATAACAAGAAGTCTAGAAGGAAGAAAAGTGTCTACAGATTGGAAAAATCCCTGAGGCAGTTAAGGTCAGCCACTTTTCCACCAATACTGATTCTCAAAACGTTCAGGTTTCACAAGCACCTTTTATTTTCAGGTAGTCCCACAGATAATATTACTATAAGGTAAAAGTTAATGAAGAACAGATCATTGAGTAAAAAAATAGTTATAGACAAATCAATAGATAAGTAGATAGATACATAAAGACACAGCCATATACGTAAAATGATAGCTAATATCATAGCACTCCAAAGGTAGGTTTCTTGAGTACTTTTTCAATATCTTTACCTGCTGCCAATGGCCAGTAATGTTGATTTGTTTGTCAGCAATCAACTGATCTTGCCATTCATCATACTTCTGTGTCTTCAAATAATCTCAGTCACTACTTGAGGGTTTTTTCATGATAACAGTAGTTATAATCATTGTCACTGTTGTTGCTGAGGGAATTTTAACACATGCATCAGGAAGAGAAAAATCTTTCCCCTTTAAAGAATAGAGGATGCATCCAGGAGAAATGTAGAGAGACCTCGGGGAAAGTTATTTTGTTGTCCTCAAAACAATCTTTATAGTAAAAATATCACTGAGTGCTCATACCAAAACGTCCACTAACAGTGTTTCAATATTTGCTATTCTGTCTTTTGTTAGACATGGGAGATGAAGTTTATGACGATGTGGATGCCTCTGATTTCCCTCCTCCCCCAGTAGAGATAAGGTAATTAAAATGTTCTCATTACAGTGAAGTAATGAAAATCAGACAGTTCAAGAACATTCATTTGCATAAAACCCCAGTGGGGTGCGTTTGTACTATGTGCCATCCTGTTGGCTCTGTTCTCCTCTCCCTGATCCCAGCTCTGCCGTCTCTGCCAGGTTTGTGAATGGATGGATAGCCCAGGTCCTCCTCCTCTTTCTCTCTCTCCCCTCCCTGACTTTTCTCCCTTCCCCTTCCCCCTTCCCCAGTGGTCCTTCTGGTCCCCTGGTCACACTCTGTCCTGTGACCCGCCAATGTTTACATTCATTTATCCTCTCATTCACTGGGAAAATATCTGAAAGCCTGGTAGCAATTGATTTCACTAATTCATCCCCTCCCTTTATTTTTACTTTTTCCCAAACATTGTTTGCCTTGAAGACATTGCTTAATTTGTATCTCAAATCCTAACCCACCTGCTTCAAATCTCCTCTGTCCTCCTCAAGAAGATTGTTTCTTCGTGTGAAAAAAATGAGAGCAAGAATTGTATTTTGAAAGGACTTTTAAAAGTTATGTCATACTTTTACAAAAGCATCAGATTCTCAAAGGTTCCATTCAAACTAACAACAACAACAAAAGCAATCAACAATGAATAGTGACATTCTTTAGTTTCCCTAAGGCTTCAATTTAAGTTTAGACAAAAATTGTAAGAAACTCTAAAATCAGTTAATACTAGAAGAGTACCTTTTGAAAATTCTTCTGAAATAGAATGTAACATGGTAGAATGCTTTCTTGTACTCCAGTGAGTATGTGAGATGATCTGATACATGCTAAAAGCAAGAACACCTTTAACTTTTTCAAGAAAAAAGAAAAATGAATAAAAAGATCTCAGAATTGATCGGTTAAAGGATGAAAGTAACATCAGTGGAATATAGTAAGTGGTGTCTTCTGAGCTGTACTGGTAAAAAATGCATGAGTGAACTCTAAGTAAATATTTATTTTTTACCAACATTGTTAAACTAATTTTATGGAACAAGATACAGTGTCAATATCAAAGAAACTGAGGGGGAAGTATGTTGTTATTTATATATGAAGATCAAGTTCTATAGGCAAAACACACCAGAAATGTGAAAGGAGAATCATTCTCCTTTTTCAGTGCTCCGTGAAAAGAAAATATAATAGTCCTCACCATAGGGAAGTCACTTCTGTTCCTGACAGTTTTAAATGCATTTTTGTGTTTAATATTACTGTAGAAATGCCACCACATTCCATTAAATAGCTCTCTAGGAACCCAGAGTCATCCATTGGCCCTTTTCTTTAAGCAAAATAAGCCCCAGCTGATTCAACATTATGCAATATAGACTATTTTCTTTCCCATTGCTTGTTTTCAGAGTTTAAGACAATTGTGTATTCTCTAAAATAGCACTGCATTTTTAAAAATAAATTTCAATAAACTATCTTTAAAGAGAACTTGTGGGGCCTTTTTAACATTCATGTGTGTTCTGATTGCTCCAGTGTGCTTATCTGGGCCAGGGACTCCATCACTGCCCAGGACACCAGCAGACAGAAGATTGTATTGTTTAGTTGCTCAGTTGGGTCCGATTCTTTCCTACCCTGTGGACTGTAGCCCACCAGGTTCCCCTGTCCATGGAATTTCCCATGCAAGAATACTGGAATGGGTTGCCATTTCCTTCTCCAAGGGATCTTTCCAACCCAAGGATGGAATCTGTGTCTCCTGCATTAGCAGGCAGGTGTTTTACTACTGAGCTACCAGGGAAGCCTGCAGACAGAAGGCGCTGAGGGACAGTGCAGAACTTAGGGCAGGACAGTGTATACTAATTCATTTCCCAGTGAATAAACTCAACTTTAAATAGCTCAGTTACAAACAAAGCTTAATCTTAGGTAATCAAAATAAAAATTAATATCAGTGTTTAAAAACTGTCATTATTCACAAATATTCTGCTTTTTAAAATTTCTTCCTACAGAGATCCACAGCCTTTTCCTAACAACCATTTTCAATCCTGGGGAATGGTTCACAACCTTGGTTGCAGATTAAATCACCTGGGAGCTTTTAAAATATGTGTGTCGGTACCTGGACCTCACTCAACCTAATTAATTAGTATTTTTAATTAATTTAATGTAATTAAAAATTCTAGGATTTAGACAAGGGCAGTGGTATCTTTAAAAAAAACTTCCCAGGTGATCCTACTTGTGACCGGGCTGGAGAATCACTAGCTTAGACCAGTTGACTTCTCTTATAGTAACTGACTTTAGTTGGTATCATGAGATACAACCCTGGCTTCATTTTAAGCAGATATTAAAAAATTAATATATAGATAAATTTTTAAACCATGAAAATCAGTCTTTCAAAAAGTGTTCTTTAGGAGGGATTCCCTCATGGTCTAATGGTTAGGATTTAGCACCTTCAGTCCCAGGGCATGGGTTCAGTCCATGGTCAGGGAACTGAGATCCTGCAAGCTGCATGGCGTGGTCAAAATTTTTTTTAATGTTCCTTTTTAAAAAAGTTTTTTCTATGACATTAACCAAACCAATTAATTATCTAGGAAGGGTTGAAAAATATAGAGGATTCCAGAATAGGTTGGATCATCTGAAATTGCTGATAGGTATGGGGTTGTGAAGAGTCGGGCATGACTGAGAGACTTCACTTTCACTTTTCACGTTCATGCATTGAAGGAAATGGCAACCCACTCCAGTATTCTTGCCTGGAGAATCCCAGGGATGGAGGAGCCTAGTGGGCTGCCATCTATGGGGTTGCACAGAGTTGGACACGACTGAAGCGACTTAGCAGCAGCAGCAGCAACAATGTTTAAACTATACTTCAGTCATTTTATATTGTTCGACATGATAGTCTCAAACTTTTAACTCAGCCTTTACTCTCTTGAAGAATATTCTACACTAAGAAAAGTCATCATTTATCACAGTGAATGTACTAGATTTCTAAGAAAAATAATTAATTGAAAATGAAATTTAACAAAAATGTAATGCTATGAATTCTCCATTATACACTATTCTTTTTATGTTTTAAAACTAAATGCTGTTTTATGTATGTTCTGCCGTCGTAGTCAAGGAGTCAAGACCAAAGCCGAAGAAAAAGACCCTAAGAAGCTAAAAAAGCAAGAAAAAGAAGAAAAAGACTTCAGGAAAAAATTTAAAGTATGTTACATTTAAATATCATACAAAGTTCAAAGCCCTAATAAAAATCCTGATGATTATCTGTGTAATTATCAATATCACAGTTATCCATCACAACACCTTTATTTTCTACAAACTTTGTTTTAGATTTAGATTTATTCCTATAAGAAATTAAGCAAACTCTTGTACATACCCAATATACATACTGTGGTAATCATCTAAATTTAGCTGTCCTTTGAAACTCAATAAGAAGATATGCTAAAAATAGAATGATTAAAAATGATGTGATATATATATAGATATGAAATATTATTCAATCATGAAAAACAAGGAAATCCTGCCATTGTGACCATGTGGATGGACCTCAAGAGCGTTATCCTAAGTAAATTGTCAGACAAGAGGCAGAGACAAATACTGTATAATATCATTTATATGTAGAATCTATAAAAACCAAAGCCACAGAAACCAAGAGTAAAATGGTGGTTACCAGAGATGGAGAGCAGGGGGAGCTGTTTGTCAAAGGGTACAAATGTTCAGTTATAAGATGAGTAAGTTTAGGGATCTAATTACAGCATCGTGATTATAGTTAGCAATACTGTATTACATACTTTAAAATTCCTGAGAGTACATCTTAAGTGTTCTCACTACAAAGAAAAAATGGTAATTATGTAAAGTGACCGAACCAATAGAATTGAAGTTTTGATAGTAATCATTTTGCAGAAAATGAGTGTGACAAATCAATGCATATACATATTAAATTTTTTAACTTAAACATAATTATTATATTAGGTTGGTGAGGTTGCAAATGATTTTTCTCCAAAAAAGTTTTCTTTAATCTTCTTATGTTATCTTTTGAAAAGATAACAAGGAGCTAGTTTTTTTTAACAAAATTTGAAATTTTGCTGAAATTTTTAACAAAATTTCTTAATAAGTCTGTCAATAAGTGAATTACTTTAATAATACACATCAATCAATAATAAATGTTTTCCCTTATTTTTCCAGTATGATGGTGAAATTAGAGTCCTCTATTCCACCAAAGTTGCACCCTCCTTATCTTCTAAAAAGTGGGGCAACAGAGATCTACAGATAAAGCCTGGAGAATCCCTGGAAGTTATACAAAACACCGATGATACAAAAGTTCTCTGCAGGAATGAAGAAGGAAAATGTAAGTCACTACTTACTCTTCAGAAATATAATGCTCCAGCATTTAACAGATAAGCAAGTTTTAGTGATCACTCCAAACTCTTTTTGCTCCATGCTTTGTAAATTCCATGCTTTGTAAATTCTGGAAGATTCACATTAAGAAACTGGAGATCTTGCTGGGCTGGAATCAATGTATTTCATTTTAATTTTTTTCATTTCCCACCTGCTATATTTGGCACTGGGTTGCAAAGATAATGCCAAATTAGTGTTTCTGGAAATATGGTCCCACAGACCCCCAGCATCAGAAAACTTTGATGCGATTATCACAATTGCAATACCCTAGCCCCACATTTGACTTGCTGAGTCATGAGCTCTGGAGGTCAGACAGAGATTGTCTTCCCTAGTTTGTTCCTATGTACACTAAAGTGAGAACCAGTGTGCTAAAGAATTGAGTGATTCTTGCTCTGGTCTGGTTTTAAAATTATATCTCATATGTCACACCTAGCATTTCCAGTTTTCCTACCTTGCAAATTCACTTGTTTTCATTTCCTATTTGGCACATTTAATATAACCTACTCTTCCAAATAAATAAAAGACAGTCCTTTCCTCTCTGACAGATACTTAAGCTGACAGATGGAAATGTTTTTGTCCAATTTTAAAAGGTAGCTTATTTCATTTAAAGTCTAGGGAAGATTAAGTCAAAATTATGATGTCCTGTATTTAAAACTGAATAGCCAGCCTGGCTGTCCCCTATCAGCCAGTAAGTCGGAACGGAAAACTCTTGAGTTCAGTTTTAATGACAGGAAGGTGACTCAGGGACAGGAACCAAAATGGATCTTTTAAGAATAAAACACAGTGACTCAAGGGTGGGGAAAATGGATCTAAGTTTTTATGGACAAGGTGTGGTTGGCTGTAAAAGGGAAAAATGGAATGTGGGTACAAAGGAAAACAGGCAGGGGTATGTAGTGTTAAGACTAGAAGGTCATGGGAGATCATTGGAAGACAGAGCTGCAGGAGACAAAGAATACCCCCACTCAATCCAGGATTTCTGCACACACACCCTAAGGAATAGTCTTAAATGCGGATAACTGCATACATTAAAGGGCTGCCAAAATATTTTCTAAATGCTCAAGATTTTTTAATTATTAAAATTATGATGAATATACCAAATCGAATATTTTCCAGGATGATTGTGATAACAGGACGAAATGCTCATGATCCATTAGTAACAGATATAAGAAGCCTGCTTAATAAAGGATGGGATTTCTTTACAGCCATGTTTTTAAAAATATGTAAATAAAACTAAAATGCTAATAATGAATGATTAAGGTGATGGAGAGGGGTGCTTACCAGGTGATGCTAGAGGTAAAGAACCCACTTGCCATGCAGGAGACATAAGAGACACTGGCTCAATCCCTGGGTCAGGAAGATCTCCTGGAGGAGGGCATGGCAACCCACTGCAGTGTGCTTATTTGGAGAATCCCATGGACAGAGGAGCCTGGCAGGCTGCAAGTTATAGGGTCACAGCAAGTCGGACGAAACTGAAGCGAATGAGCATGCACACATGCACAGGGTGATGGGCCTAAGTAATAGTTTCTTTCCCTCTGCTTTTCCAATTATCTCACATTTTTCACAACAGACAATTGCTCTAATGCTTGTTATGTGGACCTTTCTCCAGAGGACAAGTTTCAGGCTTATTTTGACCTGCTGTCCAGAGAGTCCTGTCCTTAACAACAGACTCCATCTAGAGCAATGCTCCTAGACTTAAAAGTACATGCACTTCACAGAGATCTTGTTAAAAATGTAGACTTTAATTTAGTAGATCTGAGGTGAGGACTTTTCCCAAGGTCTCACGTAATTCATGCTGCTAGTCCACAGAACAGACTGAGTAGCAGGATGTAAATGACCTCAGCAACAAACATGTATAAATACAGATGGGCAGATGTAGATTCAGCATCGAGAACAGAAATTTGGAGCAAACTCCTATCTAGGAATCAACAGACCTTAAACAGGAGAAAAAGCAGCAGCCATTCAGGGATAATTTGTAATCTGCTGTCATTTTCTATTTGGACTTCTATCACTCTAAATACTATTCTAAATACCGGAGGGCTCCCATCCTCTTAAGAATTTATCATCTGTTAAAGATGAGAAGGCAATAGCACCCCACTCCAGTACTCTTGCCTGGAAAATCCCACGGACAGAGGAGCCTGGTAGGCTGCAGTCCATGGGGTAGTTGAGAGTTGGACACGACTCAGTGACTTCACTTTCACTTTTCACTTTCATGCATTGGAGAAGGAAATGGCAACCCACTCCAGTGTTTTTGCCTGGAGAATCCCAGGGATAGCGGAGCCTGGTGGGCTGCCGTCCACGGGGTCACACAGAGTTGGACACGACTGAAGCGACTTAGCAACAGCAAAAATGAGAAGAGAAAACATTACATGATAAAATCAAGGGTTCCTTGTTACTTTTATCTTTTTCTTTTTTTCCTGATGTAGGACCAATGCAGTTTACAGTTCCTAAGTTCACGAATAACAAATTCAAGTCTTTGGTGGTTTGGGGTTCATCTAAAATAGAATGAAAATCATCTTATTATATCTTGTGTACTAGTTGTTTATTTAAAAACTTTCTTTGGCCTGGACTGTGTCTTAATTCAGAGAAGGCAATGACACCCTACTCCACTACTCTTGCCTGGAAAATCCCATGGACAGAGGAGCCTGGTAGGGTGAGTCTGGGAAACTCCCGTGGGCAAGTGGCAGAGTAGACTGGGAAGAGAAGGCAGCTAATAAAACCTTGTTATCAAAAAGAGGTATCACTTGGGTAGGTGGAGCTTGCATGCTCAGTTGTTTCAGTTGTGTCCAACTCTTTGCGACCCTGTAGACTGTAGCCTACCAGGATCCTCTGTCCATGAGATTCTCCCAGCAAGAATACTGGAGTGGGTTGCCATGCCCTCCTCTAGGGATCTTCCTGGCCCAGGGACTGAACCCACATCTCTTATTTCTGCGCTGGCAGGCTCAAGCAGCAGTGTTATCCCATCCAGTGGGAAACAAATAGGTGTATTTATACATCAAGTCCTGTCCATCAGGAATTGAAGCCTACCCCTGGGCATGTGGCCAGTCATTCAGGACACTGAGAAAGCAGACAAAGAGAGTTCTGGAAGCCAGAAAAAAAGTCATCAGTAAATAAATAGAAAATGGAATTACTATCAGTTGCGAGTCAAACCACAAATCTGAAATCATGAGGGTGAAAGCATATGGGAGGGCCATCAAAAGCATCTTCAATTTCATTATTCCACAATTCAATGATCAAGTTTATTTCATTTCCCTTTTATTTCCCCAAATCTCTTATTTTTCTTAATTTTTTCTAAAATTGCTCCTTATTCTTTCCCTGAACTGAATCCTTGACATTGTTGATTTTCTTAATTTCTGATCCATTCCTCAAATATCACTATAGGATTTGGTACCGTTGCTGTGTGGATTTAACCCTCCCTCACCTGGATTATTCCAATAACCTTTCAAAAGATATGTCTCCCTTACCATTACTCTCAGCCAGTCCACTCACCACACTATTACCCGAATATTATTTTTTAAAACATGAAATCTTTAGGGTTAGTATATAAAATCCTTTATGATCTAGCCTTCCCGTCTTCAACTATTTCCCATCTGCAGCTGATACTTCGAAATACAGACTACTGACTTGTCATTCCCTGAGTAAATTATGCTACTTCATCCTTCTATACTATTTTATTCTATTTGGAATGCCATAAATTATCTATTGAAAACAAACCAGTTGTCATCTAAAATTGGAAGCACGGTCACTCCCTCCTCCCTAGCCTCCCTAACACAATTAATCTCTCCCTCGCTCCACCATACCATCACTGTTGCTGCTGCAATTGTCCTTGTTGCTTTAACAACGTATTGCTCTTATCAAACTCTGAGTTTGAGAGTAACTTCAATGAAATGTTCTCAACATTGTATTGCCAACACATTCTACACTGCCTGGTACCTTGTTTGGGACTCGCTGAATTGAGTATAAGAATTTAGAGACTGCAATTGTTTAACCAGATGAAAATCTGACATACTGACATTTGTGGGAAGAAGTCTGTTGAATAGTTTAACTTGTTTTAAGACACAAAGTCTCTGTTTTAGCCTTAGTGATTCCGTTCACTTGTGTATCATTTGAGAGACTCTAAATCTTTCTGTTCCTTTTTCTACATGTAATTAGCAGTAATAGCTTTTGTAATCCAGCACCATGGTGATCCTAACATTTTCCTTACTTTCTATCCTTTTTTAATCTGAAAAAAAAAAAAAAAACATAGTTTACTTAAACATAATTTATAATGATAGAAATCCAAGGCTAAAGCATGAACAGTAATCCCTTCTCACTGCAGAGTAGAGTACAAACCACTTTTACTGGCATTAGCACATTTGAAAAAGTCTCACCCACAGACTTGTAGAAGAGCATATTGTAGCGGCATTGAGATCTTAAATATATATTTGATGGCACATTCCCAAATGTTTAGAATTTCTTGATAATATTTGTGCATTTTCCTCAACTCAGTGTCTCATAAGCTGGAGTTTTCCCACCTCCTGTCACTGGAGAAAATTTTCCTACAAAAATGTGTGGAATGAGACATGCGCTGAGTTATTTGTGGTCAAAATGTTCTCCATTTCCTTTGGGCATCAAAGGAAGAGGAATTTTAAAGGTACTTTGAATGTCCCCAATCCAATTGATCATTTCTTTGCTTCGGTAATTTTGTTTTCTATTTTAAAACAACACATGCTAACTGAAGAAAAAAATTTTTATTCAGAAATTTAATAATTCATCTGATTTGAAACCCTAAAACCAAGTGGGGAGAGAAAAAAAGAGGAAAGAACATTTCTAATACACTAGGATAATAATTTATATTTAGTATTTTATACTGCATTTCATTTTTAATTTCTATTCCACTATGAGCATTTTCTCTGAAGTTGGACATTGTTTCACTTGCCTGGGTAAAAGTATGCAGTGTGACTTTATTGTTTTTAAACTGCATGTGGCCAAAGTGAGTAAATGTAACTTTATTTCTAGGCTTGCTTACCACAAATGAAATGATAAGGAAATAATACAATTCATCATTTTTACTGAGTAAAAAAGTTGAGAATATTAGAACAACGATCTCTTTCATTTTATTCCAAAGATGGCTTTGTATATCCTTGGTAATTTTATATTCACAACGCCCTTTGGAAAGGTCAGTCATTAGTTCTAGGACACATCTGACCTAGCAAGTAAACGTTAGGGGAAAAAATTAACTGGCATGTATATGGGGTGGGTGTGACTTTCTTAACTAGCTCTACCCCATGACATATTTCAAAGGATTTGTTTCAAGCCACTGTGTTCTATGTTCTGCTCTATGAATGTGAAGTTTCCAAATAATAATCTCATATGATATATGAGACTCCCTGCTGTGCCAGTGTCCATCATATTATAGAGCTAACTGAACACAGCAGCTCCTCTGCATGTTTCAGAACTACGGTGAGTTTTTCTGTTTATTTCACTTGTTTGTATTTTTCATTAATGTTCCCTATGATGGTTGTACATGGAACATGTGAGCAAAGAGAACATTTTCTACCACAAACAAAAATTTGTTTCTAGGAACTATAATGGAGAGATTGTATAAAAATTCATGGTAAGACACTTGTTTTGACACTGTCGTGAATCATGCTTCTAATATAATGAAGTTTTAGCAGAGATTTTTAAAGGTACTAGACAGCAAAACCTATGCTGTATTAAAAGTTGTTCACCCTGTAGAAATGCTATTTGATAGTAATTTTATAGCTAATGAGCTCTAAATGATCACATCATTTCAGGGAACTAAAACAGAGCAGCGCAGGACCAACCCTTCTCCATCCCCGTAATATGTTTGCTCTCAAATAATGTTCCCAGTCATTGATGTTTATGTATCTCACAGCTACAAAAACAGCAGCAACATTACTGCTTTCCTCAAATGAAAAAGTGGTTAGAACTCTTGAACAGACAAGATATAGGTGGAAATGTAACAGAGGTTTGAGAAGCTAAGAAAATATATTTTTTATAATTAATTTTGTGAGATTAGGTAATTAAACTGTATTATGAGTTATTAACTTTGATCACTGAAAGGACTGTCTTACACCTAATTACAGATAGTGTTTTATCCATGTTGACACAATTTTAGCATAATTGAGTTTTTAAAAAATAGATGTCCTATAGTGATGGTGGTGTAGTCACTAAGTCATGTCTGACTCTTGCAACCCCACGGACTGTAGCCTGCCAGACTCCTCTAGCACTGGAAAATAAAAACCTTTAGTTTCCAAAATGAGGATTATATTCTTTATTTTGGATTTAGTTTCTTTTGACCTTCTAAATATTTTTTACAAATGACAACAAATATATTTGATGCCAGAATAATTCCAATCTTTGGCAATATTTTCTTATTTTTTATACATTTCTCTAATTGTCTACATTCTAATTTTAGTTCAGGTACTTTATAAAGCCCAGACAACCAACAAAGAGACTGACTTCATCATTGAAGGCTTCAGTCGTTATTTTTAAATTATTAATTTAAACATGAATATCATGGGAACATTTGTTTTATTTTCCAGTTTGTTTTAAGAGAAAATTAAAAATGAAAACATAACCGTCAATTTCAACTAACGAAAAAATAAAGTTTATGACTCTTACTGTCTGTAGAAGTGGTTCACACTTTATGTTAGCTCTAAACACAGGTACAGGTAAAGACAGATTTCCACTATTGAAACCCTGATACAAAATCTGCAGTTTGTTCTAAAAGTCTGTTATTTGCAGAGTTTCTCTTTTGAGAGACACAGAAAATTGAATTTGTTAAAGATGAGCTTATCCTCCTTTAAAAATCACGCTAAATGGATGATGTCCAACCTTAAATTTTTTTAAGTTTGTTAATGTGAAATGAAAGAACTGTGGAATCAAAGGCAACCCAAGGATCATAGATATTAATTTTAGATGACCTCATATTAAATTTTTCCACATCTGCTTTAATTGAAATAAAATGGAAGATATAACATGGTTTACTTTTTTCATATTCCAAAAAAATATTACTTTAGTCTGTTTTTATCATTTTGACACATGCTTCATTACCTCTATGCTACAGCAATTCAAAGATAACTTTGATTCTTTATTTTCCAAATATGACTCTTATAAAATAAGATTAAAAGTTTGATAAAAATTTTTATCAAAAAGTGGTGAATCTCTTGACAGAATATTTGGTGGAATATTTTTACCCTGGAATATTTCAAGGGAAAGTTTGTTTCCTTAAATTTTAATGCACAATTTCAGTTATATGATTCTAACTTAAAATTTTTGCATGTTAAGTCAGTGGCAATATGATATTAATATGTTTAAATAAGTTTATTAGCATTGGTATTAATTTTCATTTATGAACTTCCTGCTTTGTCATTTTTTACACATTTACTCTGATTTAGAACCCAAAACCAGATCTGAGGTGGAACAAAACCAATAAATTGACTCAGTGCAAGAAAGTATTTAGATGCTGATTAGCAAAACTATAAACGGTACTAATGGCAAGCAAGCAATAGTGACTAGGTGCTAACACAAAACTAACAGCTATAAAGATTAGTAAATTAATTAGATGTCAGTAGACATTTTCTTGTGAAAAATAGTCCATATTTTTTCTTAGGAGTATTTGGCTCAAAAGGGGGAAAAACAAAGTGGAAAAAAAATAATTTGCTTTCCTGTATAAAATGTCTATTTTCTATTTAACAGAGGAGCCACTGGAATCTCTGATATCTGTTCTTCTAATAATTATTTGTCCCATGAAAAATGAAAATACAAACATTGACATTCTGTCAAGTGAAAAAAGCAATAGTGAAAGATCTTTCACACTGATTATAAGACAGCTGTTTTGAAACCTTTTCGAATGCACACTCCCCCAAGTAACCACTAGATTGCGGATCTGAAAGGGGAGTAGAATATAATTCTGACTGTTCAGTGTTAAAAAAAATTGAAAAGTTAAGTCTTAGACCTGGAGATATTTAAAATCCCTACCCATGACCTGGGCTTCCCTTGTGGTTTAGCTGATACAAGAATCCGCCTGCAATGCAGGAGACCCTGGTTTGGTTCCTGGGTAGGTCCAACCCAGGAAAATCCAACCCAGAGGGGGGCATGCAACCCACTCCAGTATTCTTGCATGAAGAATCCCCATGGACAGAGGAGCCTGGCAGGCTACAGTTCGTGGGGTCTCCAAGAGTCAGATATGACTGAAAGACTAAGTACACACCCCCATGACCTACTCTTATAACTGGAGAAATTATGTTTAATAAATTCTTAAAATTGTGCCACATGGGCAACACCTTGAAGAAATAGATTAAACTGTGAGAGAAGCTTGGGCTACAACATACAGTAGCTTAGAAAAGAAAATATGGGTTTTTAATTTAAGGGAGAAGGAGGAAATATTGTAAATGGTGGAAAACAGGAGAGAGAGAAAAAAGAAAAAGAAAAGTGGACACATAAAAATGAGTCATATTTGGAGATAGATATAATTATTCAATGTATTATATGATATTCTTTTAATTATTAAATTCTATTTCAATTTCTTTAAAAATAGCAGAGAGTTTTCAAGTTTATATTGTTACTAAAATATATTTTCTTTTTCTTTCTTAGATGGTTATGTCCTCCGGAGCTACTTGGTGGACAAGTAAGCCTATTTTCTCCTCCTACTGTACTTTCAAAAAGAATGATATTCTTTTCTTTAGGAAGGATTCCTAATATCATTTAAATAACATAATCTACTAAACTATCATAAATAAAATTTAAAACAATACTCTATACTAATGTCAATATGGTTGTATCCATAATGAAGTTAGTTTTAAGTATCACTCTTTTAAATCTAAAAGAGGAGCCCTTCTCATTCATGATTATACCATTTCTGGTTTTATATATTCATTGGAGACAGACATAGCAACATTGGATACAGGTCAAAATTGCTAGCACTTTCATTAATACTTTGCTTTTCACTAGCTATTAATGTAGTTGAGGGACTTCCCTGGCGGTCCAGGGGTTAAGATTTCACCTTCCGATGCAGGGGGTATCGGTTTGATCCCTGATCAGGGAGTTAAGATTCCACATGCCTCACAGCCAAAACAGAACAAAACAAAAATGCAGTTGGTTGGATTGATCGGAGATCAATAGCTCTGCAGAGTAGGTATAAATATCACCTGTTAACAGTTTATAGTTTGGCTCCTAATTGAGGGCTTTTCTTTACTCACAGCCATGCATCATAGAATATTAAGTCACCTTTTTTGGAAGCATGCCAAAAAGAAAAGATAGAGGTCAATGATGCTTCTATTTTTATGAATAGGACATTGTCACGGTCTGGTGCTAGTGCTAACAGAGTCACACTCCCCTCTCCCTCTCCCACCCCCAATGTTATAAGATTCTGTTCCAAGTAAACCAGTGTAAGAAATGAGCTCCATTATCACAGTAGGTCATATACCAATCCAGAGATTTACAGAATTCGACATAATTAAGAAATCAAGGAGGATTCACAGACTGTATCCATAAACAACCTGACACCATCAGAAAGAGACAACTGAAGGTTAAGTGCTCTGTCAGCAAACTGGTAAAGAATCAAGACAAAAATAATCATAACACTTTTGTTTTCTTCAGAGCATTAATCACAGTAGTAGGCATTGGACTTTTCAATGGGCTTTACTCTATGAAAGATACAAATTTCCAGGAAAGAATGTGTGACAAATAATGGGACCACATCTTCATCAGTGATTATTACAGGATGATTCAGAGAGAATTCAGAAAGTATACTCTAAGTAACTATTGCTTTACCATCTATTGAAATGAACAGTTAATAAATGTTTATTGAATGAGCTGTAGAAAAAAATCTGTCCTCTTCGCATTTGTATCAAATTTCCATTAGCCAAATCCTTCCTCAAGCTCAGAAAAAGGATTCAAACAGGAGACATAGGGAACTCACAGCATCTGCTATGGTTGGCAGCAATTTGAAAAGCCTGCTGCTTCTAAATGCACAAAGGTAGTACGGGAACCACGAATAGGTCTGGACTAAGAGACAAACTCACCTCACGTTTCTGTACTTCAAAACCGTGTCCCCCATTTCAAGGTTCTACTAACATTTATCATTCTATTTTAATTACTTGTGTGCCATTCTCTCCTCCATTAGCTTATAAGCTTCTAGAAATAAATGCTGTGTCTTATTTATAAATCTCCTGGTACATAGGAGGGACTCAGCGTGTGTGTGGAATAGAATATATCACAAAGATTCAGGATCAGATAAAACCTAAAATGTGTAAAAGTCACAAACTATTATTAGGGATGCTGCCTATAACCACAAACATTTTTTAAATTATGTAACATAAGAATCACCTATGAACCACATCCTGGCTGCTTATTTTGTAACCAGTACTTATATATATTTTAATTGATATTTACAAATTATAATTAGAAACATTGTAAAAATGATACACCCATATCCTATACCAAATATTTTTGTATTTCCTTCAACACTTCAAATTCACGTGAAAGTAGTATACATCTGATATTAACAAACATAAAGAATTCATCACAGTTTTGGATGAGGGCCCCCAATAGAGTACTGTGCTTTGATTTTTCAGTTTGTTCAGTTCAACAAACATTTTTTAACCAAGGACAGATATATGCTAGGCTTATAGTTTAATTAAAAGATGAATAAGGCATGGTCTGTGTTCTTGGGGCATGTTTTCACTATTTTGTGTGTCTATGATATGGAATAAGTTGTGTGTGTGTGTGTGTGTGTGTGTGCGCGTGCGTGTGTGTTTAAGAATGAAACAGAAGATTAAGTCAATAAAAGGGGATCCAGATGTGTATGACATTTCTTCCCATTTATAAATGTATAACACATAATACTCATCATCATAATACTTCTCATCCTTAAATGTCTTGTATCACATGAAATAATGTTATTAAACTTTTAACCTAATGTTACCTTAATATTAAGAAGATTATTTCATTAAAGTAAAATTTATTTTCTCCTTAACAGTGATGGAGAGATTTATGATGATATTGCTGATGGTAAGTCTCATGTGGCACTCACCACAGGGAAGAAGGGTGAATTTACTGTTCTTACAAATACTGGAAATAGCTTACTGGATTAATAAAAGCCTTCCAATCTGATTAGAATTTGAATTACCTGAAAATGTTAGGAAATGTAAATACCTTGGTATAATGAAAAAAACTTATTTTTATAAATGACTGGAAGTCAAGAGAAAATCTCTTTACTTCCTTTGAAAATAAAAGAATAAAAATATTTAGTGAATTTTTCATTATACCGTGAATCTTAATAAGAATCGCTTTTATCCACAAAAAATGTTTGTGCTTGGACAGTAAATACATACATATTTCATAACGTATTACTTATTAGTATTATCTAAGCATTGAACACTTCTAAATTACGATCTAAAAATGTAATCTCACCTGAAATGAAGCATAGTGTAACGTTCCTTTTAGTCTCCTTTTAAATGTACGATTCTTACTGATGCCTAGTATTTTCAGCCTCATCCAGAATTACCTTCAAAAGGTACATTTAATAAAGTTTCAGATTAAATAATCCTGAGTCTCATTTTGGTAGAGAATAGATTTGTCCAGAAACTTTGTTTGGAAAAGTACACTAAGCAATGAGTGTTAAATAAATATATGGTCTTCCATTTAACTGCTTTTTCATAAAGTGAGCCAATTCTACTTTTTCTTAATCCTAAACCAGGAAAGTATGAATCATTTATATTTCCAATGTATGAACCCTTAGAGAATATGTATTTTGTGTAACTAATTTAAATTTCTGTTTTCTCCTCCTTTTAGGTTGCATCTATGACAATGACTAGCTCTCAGTTTTGGTCCTTCTGCTACGTTCCTTTGACATCAATGTGAAGTCTGGGTTTTAATTGGCTTATTATCGAGTATCATAGAAAATGAATGCACAAAGCTACTTAGTACTTTTATCAAAAAATTCCAATTACTTTTACACATCGTGAAATTTTGGACTCGGAAAGTGATAGCTCTGCCTAATCAATGTCTTAGAAGACTGTATTTATGAGATGTAAGAAATATTAAAAACCCAGTTCTGCCTCAGCTACAATGAAGGCACTTCTTTTAGTCCATCAATAGATAACTCTTCCTAAAAAAATCATTTGAGAAGGAAAGACTGTGTTGTCTAAAGAAACATATAGAACAACAAAAAATATAAGGAAGGAAATTTTTAGACCTTTCCTAAGAGGAAAAACTATTGTTTGTACTTCTAATGATCGTATCTTATATTCTCCATTCAAATTACCTAGCTTTTAAAAGGCAGGGTTGTCTCCTCTCTTATTGGTGGGTTAAATGTTTTTAAAAATGATAGTAGTAGTGGAACTTTTGTATAAAGTTTGTCTCTATTTGTTAATTGTGAATATGTTTTAATTATTTGATGAGAATGTATGCAATTCCTATACATACCTAAGATTAAAATGGTGGAAGAGTCTAAAATGTTTTCTTTTTGTAGAATTGTATGCTAACAGTATAATTCTGTTTAAAATGCTACGTAACTAGAGTGGATATGAATGAAGACTACCCTAAAATTATGAAGAATGAAGTTTGAAAGTAACTAGCCTTTAATGCACCTCTTTGCTATGAAGACTCTTTTAAAGGTTTTTGTTTTTCAATTACCTCTATGGAAAAAACTTTACACCACTTTACTGGAAAGTTAGCCAACAGAGGGCATGCAAATTAATAAATCTTAGCGTTTGGGCTGGGGTGTTTCATACTAGTACATACTCAACCAGAAACAATCCCAAAACAAAATGTGAATCATTTGGGTTCCAAATGCTAAGAACACTAAACTTGACACAAACTGAAGAGACCTAACACCCAAGAAAAAAGTATATTAGGAAACTTTTTCAACTTCAACCCACTCCAGTATTCTTGCCTAGAAAATCCCATAGACAGAGGAGCCTGACAGGCTACAGTCCATGGGGTCACAAAAGAGTCAGATAGGACTTAGTGACTAAACAAAGTATGAATTGGGCAAATCCTAATGCTGGCTCTGCTATTAATGAACCTTGATGTGATATTGGACAAATTATTAATCCTCCTCCTATTAATAGTTATCTCATTTGCAAATTTCAAGATTAGACTAAGTCAGTGTTTCCCAATGTTTTCACTATCAGTTAACTTCTATAATCCTCCTCTGCCCTAGCCCTGTGCTTTAGAAGCTTTTCCTGATTTTTAAAATTCAGTGATGAAATAATGATTAATGCATTACCCATGTTTTAATATTGCAAAGGCCCACCCATTGGAGAATCTGAAGAGTGGCCCCTCTGAATTGAAATAATTCTAAGTAATTGTAAAGGAATTCAAAGTCTTCATATGGGTGAAGTGGGATTTCTATTAGGTACTTTGAAATGTAAAAATAGATCATCAACTACTATCGTTCCATGTATACATTCTGGGAGTCTGAGGCCCCCAGATTAGAAGACACTGATCTTAAAAGACCCCTTTCAATTATGAAATATTTTGATGTCTAATTTTTGATAGAGGGAGACAGTATTTGCTCATGTGATGAATTTACTTCAAAACCAGATAAAATTACATCATCCAAATGTGGTTTTTGTTTGTTAAATCAGGTGACAAATATACGGAATACACTGACAGTAAGTTTCCAGTAATTTTTTCTTCTGATTGAGAATAGTACAAACTCAATACAATGTCAGTTTTAAAAATGCTAAATTATATCAAGAGAATCTTTTAGAATTTTGGTTCATATACAAAGAAACAGATAGATGCCTGTGAAAGATTTATGTAATAGGTTTTATGTAATAGGTATTTATGTAATAGGCCTTAATATAAAGGAAATATCTGAAGTATTAATCTTAATATACTAAAAATTATTTCTGTTTTGGTTTTGCATAAGGAATTTCATCATGTGAGAAGAGTGACAAATAAATAATACCTTCAGCAGATAACTTTGCCTCCTACTTATCGAGAAATCAAGGCTAGCAGGCTTTCAGTCCCATAACTTGATCTCACATCTGTATAAGACTGTGTTTGAGCCCATTCTTACCTCTTTTGGCTTTGGCCTCAGAGGATGGGATGCCTCCGGTTCAAACCAAACCTTCTACCACTGGTGTCCCTGAGACCCGCTTCCTGTTTTGTGATAGAAATTGAGATAACCAAGTGCAAATGCTTCGAATGTCCTACAAGGTGCAGCCTTAGTCCATATCCAGACACTAACCCAGAAAGTAAGATGTCACCACTCAGAGTCAAAGCCACAACCTGTTATCTCACGTTTTCCTGCCTTCTCTGGAGTCGTCTTCTTTCACAACTGCTTCATTCTCAACCTCCCTGTCTCACTTCTTCCCCGTCCCTCTTTCCCTCCTACATTTCCTCTTTTCTATCTTTTTCTCCCATTATGCAAATTCCCTCCCTATGTTTGCTTACAAACATACTCAAGTCTTTCCTGCTTGAAAAATAGGAAATCTTGCCTACTATCCAAATACCCCTCTTACTACAGTCTGTTCTATCTTCTTTTCCTCCCCTTGTTGTCTTTCAGTGGTATGGTATCTGGAAAACCTTGGTGGTCTAGTGGTTAGGTCTCCATGCTTCCATGCTTGGGGCCTGGGTTCTGTCCCTGGTCAAGGAAGAAAGACCCTCACATGAGATGTGCCCCCCCCCACAACAAAAAAGTAGATTATATGTGGCAGCCAGGAAAATGTGCCTCATGGACCTTCAACCACAGAGAGCTTAATTAACCAAAGGCCCCAGTCCTACCAACGCCAGCCTTCCGACAGACTGCTCCTATGTACCCAGGCATTGAGTGTGGCAGGCCTGTTCCTGAAAGATACAAAACCTTCCAGCAGCCTGGCTAACCCTTCTTTACCACCATAGCACTCTGAGACGCTTTGCCCCACCCATCTCTTCCTCCTCCCTTTCTGGGTTCAGACTTGCCTTGCTCCCTGTTGAGTCCTCCAGCCTTCCCTGCCTTCCTCCCATTTCCTCTGACACATGTATCTGCCCTCCCCATCTCCCATATTAGTGCATTTTCACTCCATCTTGGTGTTTGCTTTCCAGAAGACCTGCACTGACCACCGTAGCACTGGAGGGCTTGTAAAAATACACATTCTCCTCAGATCAACTGAATCAGAATATCTGGTGAAGAAATGTTTCAATCAATTTTCTTTAATTGAAGTATGGTTGATTTACAATGTTGTATTAGTTTCAGGTGTACTGCAAGGTGATTCAGTTATACATATATATATCTATTATAAAATCTAATCTATTATAAAATCTATTATTGATAATTATTGTAAAACATTGGGTACAATCCCCTGTGCAATACAATAGATTCTTGTTGGTTTCAATCAATTTTTAATTAACTCTAAATATTATCTGCCTACAATGTGGGAGACCTGGGTTCAATCCGTGGGTCGGGAAGATCTCCTGGAGAAAGAAATGGCAACCCACTCCAGTATTCTTGCCTGGAAAATCCCATAGATGGAGGAACCTGGTAGGCTACAGTTCATGGGGTCACAAAGAGTCAGACACAACTGAGCGACTTCACTCACTCACTCACTCACTCACTCACTCAAATATGAATTTAATGCAAAGCCCTGGCTCCTATTCACCCTCTACTGCATTCTCAAGTTATATTCAGTCTTCAACTTACCACAGTCTGGTTTCCGCTACAATTACTCTTAAGTCAAGGTTCTGTGGATATCCCACAAGTACCTCTAACTTCATGTGACTCAAAACTGAACTCATCCTCTCTTCCCTTTCAGCTGATGGTTCCACCTATAGATTCTATTTCCATGACAAATCAATCATCCATTCACTCAAGCACAAAACCCAAAAGTTTCTCTGCTTCTGCTCCTTCACTTTTCATGTCCAATGACTCATCATTAAGCAGAACTTCTCAAAAGTAAAGAATCTGCCTTACTTGTTCTATACTTCTATACTTGGGTTGAGAAGATTCCCTGGAGCAGGAAATAGCAACCCAATCCAGTATTCTTGCCTGGGAAATCCCATGAACAGAAGAGCCTGGCAGGATACAGTCCATGGGGTAACAAAAGAGTCAGACAGGTCTGAGCAGCTAAACAACACCAACAAATTTGTAAGTAACATTGAAACACTTAAGATTTAACAAAATAAATATGAATAATATAATAATAAATAAACCTAATGTCTCAACCAGGTCCAGTTCCTACATCTGAGTTTCAGGTTATAGGATGGACATCTTTTTTTTTATTTGATATCTCCTAAAACACCTAGGGAGGTAGTCATCCTGTTTTTTATAATAGAAGCATCTCTTTCCTTTTGCCTTCAATCTTTCCCAGCATCTAGTCTTTCCAATGAGTCCGCTCTTCAGATCAAGTGGCAGAAGTATTGGAGTTTCAGCATCAGTTCTTCCAATGAATATTTAGGGTTAATTTCCTTTAGGATTGACTGGTTTGATCTGGAGTCCAAAGGACTCTCAAGAGTTTTCTCTAGCACCACAATTCAAAAGCATCAGTTCTTTGGTGCTCACCTTTCTTTAGGATTCCTTGGTGGCTCAGAGGGTAAAGCGTCTGCCTGCAATGCAGGAGACCTGGGTTCAATCTCTGGGTCAGGAAGATCCCCTGGAGAAGGAAATGGCAACCCACTCCAGTACTCTTGCCTGGAAAATCCCATGGACAGAGAAGCCTGGTAGACTACAGTCCATGGGATCGCAAAGAGTCAGACACGACTGAGCGACTTCATTTCACTTTCACTTTCTTTAGGATGAGGCAGAATATGAGATGGTTAGATAGCATCACCTACTCAATGGATATGAATTTGAGCAAACTGCAGGAGACAGTGGAGGACAGAGAAGTCTGGTATGCTACAGTCTATGGGGTCACAAAGAATGGGACATGACTTAGCAACTGAACAGCAAGTTTATTTTCCAATTCAGTGACAGTTATCACTCTATTTAACTAAGGAAAATATTAGGCTGTGTGTATGGTCTCCTAGCGTAGGCTAGGGCATCGTCATAGTCTTCAGCTTTAACTGCAAATTTGGCAAAATAATGAATGTGCAACAGGTACCTCTCATCTTTGGGAAGTTTTCCACATGCAACAATTCCTCTGTAAGTGTCTTCACAACTTAATGAATTAGAAGAGTTTTCCAAATGTCAAAAAGGGGCTTTCCTGATGGTCCAGTGGTTCAGAGTCTGCATTGCAATGCAGCAGACACTGGTTCAATGCCTTGTCAGGGAAGATCCTACATGCCACAGAGCAACTAAACCTGTGTGCCACAACCACTGAGCTCATACAGCCTACAGCCCATACTCCACAATGACAGAAGCCACCACAAGGAAAAACCTGCACATTGCATCTAGAGAGTAGCCCCCACTTGCTGTAACTAGAGAAAGCCTGTGCTCAGAAACAAGGACCCACCGCAGCCAAAAATGACTAACTAAATAATTTTTTTTAAGGCAAGTTTAAACGCCAACTTGTTAATGGTTTTCCTACTCGAGTTTAGATAAAAATTCAGAGTTCCTGGCTGCAAGCAACATAAATTAACTGTTGCCTTTGCATAACTCATTCATGGAATCAAAGTCCCTAAGAGAGAGAAATCCATTGACTCTGGTTAAGTCATGTACTTGCTTACGTGGTGGGGGCAGGGAGGCTCTTACTTCTTTGACTCCCAATTTAAAGAAAGTCACCAAAAATCATCCTCTCAAGCAAGTCTATTCAATGGTGGGAAGATAATTTCCCAATACAAAACTCAGAGTGCTGTCAGGAACAGGAAACCTGACCTCGTGAGTAAAGCAGCCAAGGTATGTATATGTACATGTATATATATGAAAGACAAATGTGTACTTTGTTTGCATATTAAACATAGTAGCAGTATTTCTCGATAAGAAATGTATAGATAGATATTTGTATATTTTAAGTTCTCTTGAAGAATTTGCTCCTCTGTCTTTCCTTGCTCACTTTTGATAGAGACATAGAGAAATGGTTCTTTCCTATAAGAAACACCGTGATGTCAGCATGATGATCACTGGCAACTGATACTTATCTTTGGTATGAGGACAACAAGGAATGGTGGCAAACAGTGGAATATAAGCTCTGTCCACAGGTGGTGGTGGATTAGTTGCTAAGTCATGTCTGACTCTTGCGACCCCATGGACTATAGCCTGCCAGGCTCCTCTGTCCATGGGATTCTCCCATGGAGTGGGTTGAAGGCAAGAATACTGGAGTGGATTGCCATTTCCTTCTCCGGGGGATGTTTCCCACCCAGGAATTGAACCTGGGTCTCCTGAATTGCAAGCAGATTCTTTCCTGACTGAGCTACAGGGGAAACCCCTGTTTACAGGGCTGAGTTGCTAATTATACCAAGTATCTCCTACTTGGACGTCCAGATCCCTGCTCCAATCTTCTTCATTCTTCTCTGTGTCCCTCAGGACTACCCTTTATGGGCTGCTCCCTTGACTTAGCTTCATTCAGCCTATGAGGAGCACTAGCAGACACTCAGAGGGAAAGAGAGTGAACTTTAGCTATTTATTCCTGTGGTTTCCTCCCTGAGGCATTGTCCACAAGCTTGTTGTGTCCTCCATGAGAAGTCACAGCTCTGTCAGACAGGCTTCTCCATCGCGTTGCCTCCCTGGCTCCACTGTTTCTCCCTCTCCTTCCACCAAGACTGTAGTCACTCCCTAAGATTACTGGTTCTAGGATACTGCTCATGGCACCCCACTCCAGTACTCTTGCCTGGAGAATCCCATGGACTGAGGAGCCTGGTAGGCTGCAGTCCATGGGATTGCTAAGAGTCAGACACGACTGAGCAACTTCACTTTCACTTTTCACTTTCATGCATTGGAGAAGGAAATGGCAACCCACTCCAGTGTTCTTGCCTGGAGAATCCCAGGGACAGTGGAGCCTGATGGGCTGCCGTCTATGGGGTCTCACAGAGTCAGACATGACTAAATCGACTTAGCAGCAGCAGCAGCAGTAGGGTACTACCCTTTACTTTATGGTTCCCACACACACACACTGTCCACACATGTGTAATTAATCCATTTTTAAAGTTTTCCTCCAATTTCCAAATTTGAGTTTAATCACTGTGGACAGTGACTGGAGCCATGAAATTAAAAGATGCTTGCTCTGTGAAAGAATAGCTAGACAGTGTATTAAAAAGCAGAGATATTACTTTGCCTACAAAGTCTGCATAGTGAAAGCTATGGTTTTTCCAGTAGTCATGTACAGATGTGAGACCTGGACAATAAAAAAGGCTAAGCACTGAAGAATTGATGCCTTTGAACTGTGATGCTGGAGAAGACTCTTGAGAGTCCCTTGGACGACAAGATCAAACCAGTCAAGCCTAAAGGAAATCAATCCTGAACTGAAAGGACTGATGCTGAAGTTGAAGCTCCAATACTTTGGCCACCTGATGCAAAGAGCCAATTCACTGGGAAAAAAATCCTGATGGTAGGATAAATTGAAGGCAGGAGGAGAAGGGGACAACAGAGGATGAAGTAGTTGGATGGCATCACCAACTCAATGGATATGAGTTTGAGCAAATTCCAGGAGATGGTGATGGACCATGAAGCCTGGCATGCTGCAGTCCATGGGGTCACAAACATTCGGACATGACTGAGCAACTGAATAGCAACATCTGATTCTCACCTGAGTGCTACTGATGTATGACTCAAATCTCATGGATTGTGAGTCTGGTGTCAAGAGAGTCTTCAATTTTTCAAAAGAAGTGATGTCAAGGTTTATATACTTCCTAGGGTTTTTTTTTTTTTACTTTTGATTCAAGTTTTCTTAAAAGCACTATTCAGACCTAACAAATTAACCCTAATTATTATCCCAAATTATTATGGGCCAGATTTGACCCATGTGGTCCATCTGCAATGTCAGCCATTTATGATGGGAAATCAATGAGACAGAACACATGTCACTGTATAGCTACCCAACTTGCCAATAATGAGTCTTTTTGTGTAAATGGTGGACTAGATTTATTTAGTGTCTGTTACAGCCAGATTCCATTTTAACACCAAATGCCATTGAGAGGTCTAATAGGAATACAATCATAAAAACACTAATGCTGCCGCATACAAATTCCTTAGCCTCTGATCTACTGCAAATGCCATGTCCTGGAATGGAAATCTAGTCAAAATTGTGGTTTGGGGTTTGCCCAGCTGAGAATGATATTCAGTTGCTAATATAAGCTATTTTCTTCATTTGTGGTCAAATTCTTATAAACAAAGGTGAGCAAAGAAATACTTCCTATGACCACCAATGTTAACTCTCTTATCTCAGTTCTTGGAAATAAATCTTTGACATATTGTTAATATTTTTCCAAAACTTTAAGTTGGTCCAGAATTTTTTTCAGGCACGTAAATTCTCTCTTACCTTTCAAACTTATGATTTAACAAACACATGCCATGAGCTGCTGAAGCTTCCCTCACCATCATATTGCTAGCAGTACTATTGAAAGTAAACTTTAAAGTTATGATGAATGTTATGATATGCTTGAAGGCGTTTCACCCTAAATGGTAGAAGCTGCGTTAAGAAAAGCACCAAAATGCTGTTGCCACCCAGACACCTCAGGGGACCAAAGTTTTCTTTTGGTTTCTCGTCTTTAATACGTATATATGTAAAAGAGGTATGCTAAGCTATGCTGGTTACTAACCTCCAAGAACTAAATAAACATAGAGGACTAGAAAACCAAAACCCCAAACCATTCAGGTTCATACAAAATTTTTTGGGCATTCGTCTAGAAGAGAAAGAAGACAAAAATCTCTCCTGTTCCTAACATGGCTATCAAGGTAGACTTACTAGGAAGGTTTCTTAAGTTGGGTCTTCAGGAAACAGACCTTGAGACTGGAATTCTTCTGTGAGGTATCTGTTGAGGGAGATCTCCCAGGAGAAATCTGTAAGGGAAAAGGAAACAGGATAGTGCAGGAAAAGAAGGCAGGCAAAGACACGGACAGATACAGGTGCAGCCCAAGCTCAGTGGGATGCCACATGGAAGTGCTGGAGCAGAGCTCATCCCTCACTGAAGCAAAGGATCTGGGCTTGTGTTCCCCTGTCAACGGTCTTTGGCTACCAGAGGCTTCCTCCTCTCCCAGTCTCATTCTCCAATGCATCTCAGGGAAATGTTGTTCCTTCGGGCCAAGGGTGACTCCCTGGAGTGAGGTACAGCTGTGAACTTCAGCAGCCGCTTAAAAACATTTTTCGTGGTTGTTGAAGTATAGTTGACTTAGAATGTTGTGTTAGTTTCTGGTGTACAGCAGAGCGATTCTTTTTTTAATATATTTTTTCCACTATAGTTTTTTGCAGGATATCAAGTAGAGCTCCCTGTGCTGTGCGGGAGGACCTTGCTGTTTATCCATTCTACGTACAATAGTTTGCATCTTCTAGTCCCACACTCTGAGTCCAACCCTCCCCTGACCCACCCTCTGGCACCACAAGCCTGTTCTCTCTGTCTGTGAATCTGTTTCTGTTTTGTAGATAAGTTCGTTTGTGTCATATCTTAGTATGATCATCTCTAGGTTCATCCATGTAAACGGCGTTATTGCATTCATTTTTACAGCAGCCACTTCTTAAAGTAGCTGAGGGATGTGTGCACCTGCCAGTAAAATTTACCAAGAATAGATCAGAAATCAGTTTGCTCCAGAAATAGTGGTTCTCTCATCAAACTGGAAGGGATACAAAAGTGTGTGTTTTATGAGCCAAATGCTAAAGCAAGCCCTCCTCACATCATTAAGGGTTTGTCCTGGCTTGTCAGGGTCCTGTCAGCACCCTGGATCAGTTCAACTACAGCATCATCTGTCACCAAATGTACACGGGGTAAATAAGCTGAGAGGCAGCTAAAGGTGAATGTTCATTATAAGCCTATTTATTATTATTCTGTCTTTTATACATTCATCCAAATGGTAAAGCCATCCAATCTCACTGTTTAAAAGAGTGAGATAATTACATATAATGATGTATGTGATTGACTTCAGTTCAGTTCAGTTCAGTCGCTCATCGTGTCTGACTCTTTGAGACCCCATGAACTGCAGCACGCCAGGCCTCCCTGTCCATCACCAACTCCCAGAGTTCACTCAAACTCATTTCCATTGAGCCGGTGATGCCATCCAGCCATCTCATCCCCTGTCCTCCCCTTCTCTTCCTGCCTTCAATCTTTCCCAGCATCCGGGNCTCTTTGAGACCCCATGAACTGCAGCACGCCAGGCCTCCCTGTCCATCACCAACTCCCAGAGTTCACTCAAACTCATTTCCATTGAGCCGGTGATGCCATCCAGCCATCTCATCCCCTGTCCTCCCCTTCTCTTCCTGCCTTCAATCTTTCCCAGCATCCGGGTCTTTTCAAATGGGTCAGCTCTTCACATCAGGTGGCCAAAGTACTAGAGTTTCAGCTTCAACATCAGTCCTTCTAGTGAACACCCAGGACTGATCTCCTTTAGGATGGACTGGTTGGATCTCCTTGCAGTCCAAAGGACTCTCAAGAGTCTTCTCCAACACCACAGTTCAAATTCTTCTGCATTCAGCTTTCTTTATAGTCCAACTCTCACATCCGTATATAACTACTGGAAAAGCCACAGCCTTGACTAGATGGACTTTTGTTGACAAAGTAATGTCTCTGTTTTTTTAATATGCTGTCTAGGTTGGTCATAACTTTCCTTCCAAGGAGTAAGCATCTTTTAATGTCATGGCTGCAATCACCATCTGCAGTGATTTTGGAGCCTCCAAAATAAACTCAGCCACTCTTTCCCTATCTATTTGCCATGAAGTGATAGGACTGGATGCCATGATCTTAGTTTTCTGAATGTTGAACCTTAAGCCAACTTTTTCAGTATATATATGCTGCATTGTCATCATCATCACCATTCATTGACCATTATTGAAAGCTTCCTGTGTGCTAGACTGAACGGAGTGCTCTGAGCTTTGTCCCATTTAAACCCTGCATCAACCCTATCAACCTACATCATCAACCTATCATCACCCCTATATCTGGCTCATTCAACTAGAAGAAACAAGGCTCAGTGATGATCCATGCTTTTCCCAAGTTACATGGCCACTGAGGCTTGCGCTTTGCACCAAGTTCTTGTTACTGTGATAACCTGCTTTCCATGTGCCTCTGATACATACTTCTCCCCTCTGTTTCTGAACACTAAAAAATGGAAGGAAGGCAGACATAAAAATTATCACTAGGGCACAAAGTAGTCCAAAACTAGAAACACTGTTGGTTCTTTTTTATTATAAAACAGATGACAAACAGAAAATTTAGCATGGAGTAAGGTACAGAGTCCAGTTACAAGAGAAAGACTTACAAGACTGAAATATAAATGTAATTATTGCTAGGTAAGCTTGAAGAATATGAACTGTAAAGTCTACAAATAACTTCAGGGAAAAAAAAGATAATATATAGTGAAGGACTTTTTAGCAAACATATCAAAATTTACTCACTCAGCCTAGTATTTGTTTCTTTCAAAGCAGTCAACTTTAGGTATCTACACTTGTTTCAACTATTTGTACGAGACTAAGATTTGTTTTTAGGCCAAAGAAAGGAAGAATTTCACTTCAAGTTTGCCTTTAGAACTTAGAACAAATTATTTGTAATATCTTTGTTATCAAAAGATAATAAATGTTTATCCTTTGAAAGTAGATTTGTTTTTCACAAGTAGGCTAAAACCATTTAAACTTCATCTAGGGTATAAAGTGGGTAAGCAATCAGAGCAAGGCTTCTATGCATAATTAAGCTGTGACTATAAGTTGATGGTATTTTCTTGTTCATCTAACCTTTCTTAAAAGGTAAATTTCATTGAATATTTAAATCTTACGTTTACAATAATGGTATAACAGTTTTTTATTTCTCCCTCAGCCATCTTTTAAAAGTGAATTTGATCGTTAAATAAAGTATTGTAAATATATGTAAAGCTCGTTGTGTGCTTCACTCCAATCACATTTTATTTCTTCCTTTCCTCCTCAGAAAAAAACAGTGCCTGATTTTGGTGTTCGTCATTCCCAAGTATTTCTTTACACTTTCATTACATATGTATGTATCTTTCAAAATTTATCAGTGACTATTTTTTTATTTGTTAAAATTTGATGTAACTAGTATCATACTATATTTACTTATCTGCAACCTGCTTTTGTCACTCCTCATTATGTTTGGAAGAGGTAAATCATTCTTTGAATGAACAAATCACAGATACTTCTATTTCTAAACTGCCATCTAAGTTTGATTATTCCCAGTTTTTGGCATCATAAATAATGCTGTTGTGAAAATTCGTGTCACTTTCTGTGGGAGCACATATGAGGATTCTCTCTGTCATTTATACCCAGGAGGGGTACTTTTACATCTTAGAATGGGGCATNGAATGAACAAATCACAGATACTTCTATTTCTAAACTGCCATCTAAGTTTGATTATTCCCAGTTTTTGGCATCATAAATAATGCTGTTGTGAAAATTCGTGTCACTTTCTGTGGGAGCACATATGAGGATTCTCTCTGTCATTTATACCCAGGAGGGGTACTTTTACATCTTAGAATGGGGCATCCTCCACAAGAATAGATACCTCCACAAGAAAAATCTCCATTTGGTATCTCCAACTGGTTTTCTTTTCATTTTAACATTTATTTATTTATTTGGTTGCACCAAGTCTTAGTTGGATCATGTGGGATATTTAGCTGTGGCAGGCAAGATCTTTAGTTTCTGGATGTTGGATATAGTTTCCTGACCAGGGACTGAACCCCAGCCCCCTGCATTGGGAGCACAAAGTCTTAGTCACTGGACCACAGGGAACTCCCTGTGTGTCTTATTTTAGAAACTCTAATCATTACCGGTTCGTTCTATACTTCTAAATGTTTGAACGTTTTGTTTTCCATTTTTAATTCTTTGAACCCACCTGAAAATGTGAATCTTTCCCCCACCCCAATTAAGCTCCTCCTTCAGACCACTTTTGCCGGGTTCAACTGTCTTCACTAAATGCAAGACCAACTCTCCATCATATGCTAAAGTCTCATTTATATCTGTTCTGTTTCTCATACCCAGGGCTTCACGTTTGTTTCCGCTAAATTCATGCTGAACTTTGCTTCCTATCTGACCAGATAATTTCAAGACTCTGAGCACTTTTTACAAAAAATTTAAAGAATTCAATGTGCTGTGCTGTGCTGTGCTGTGCTTAGTTGCTCAGTCATGTCCAACTCTTTGCGACCCCATGGACTGTAGCCCACCAGGCTCCTCTGTTCATGGGGATTCTCCAGGCAAGAATACCTGAGTGGTTTGCCACGCCATCCTCCAGGGGATCTTCCCAACCTAGTGACTGAATCCAGCTCTCCCGCATTGCAGACAAATTCTTTACCAGCTGAGCTACCAGGGAAACCCAAAGCATCAATAAATTATTAAAAAAGGAGCCATAATAATTTTTAAGAATCTCCATGATAGTAGCAAATTAAAAGAATTAATTATCATTTGTAAGAATACTAAAGGAAAAGATTAATAAAAGCATAAATACAAATTAGAAATTTACAAAAGTCAGAAAAGTTAATGAGAAATATTAGACACAATTTGTTAAAACCTAATACTAAAATATTCTTCAAAACAATCTAACTATTGGATGTCCCTGGTGTTAAGAATTTGCCTGCCAATGCAGGGGACACAGGTTTGATCCCTGGTCCTGGAAGATTCCACATGACATGGAGCAACTAAGCCCATGGGCCACAACTATTGAGCCTGTGCTCTGAGTCTGGGGGCCACACCACAGCTACTGAAGCCTGCATTCCCTAGAGTCCGGGCTCAGCAACAAGAGAAGCCACCACAGTGAGAAGCCCGTGCACCTCAGCTAGGGAGTAGCCTCTGCTTGCTGCAACTAGAGAAAAGCCCGAGCAGCAATGAAAACCCAGCACAGCCAAAAATAAGTAAAATTATTAAAAAATAAAGAAACTATTTCTCTGATTTCATGCTGACAAAGTAACCTCAGTTTCCAAGGTATATCTGGAAAGAAGGTACTGCCGTAGAGCAGAAATAGACACTTCAATCCCTGGAAGAGCTATTCTATCGAACAAATTATTTTCTTAAACAAAAGAATTCTTATGAATGTTTAGCATGATCTTCAGGAAAATCCTAAAATAGGATCTGAAAACGACTGGCACCAATCATGTAATTATTTTTTCTTCTTTTGAAAAAACGAAATCTCACAGATCATGACATTTGTTTTTAAAGTTGAGTGAGCCATGTCCCAAGGCTCTTCTTCTGACAAGTTGTGTGTCTGTACTGAAGGTAAATGAAAGCCTGAGCAAACCACCTCTTTGAAGCTCTTTTCTAAGGAATCCTACTTACTTCCTCTTCTGTGCTTGCTTTTTCTGATAAGACTCCTTACAGGAAAATCAAGTTTTAACAGCATTCATCAGGAAAGAAGTCTGCCTAAACTAACAATAGTTGAAGAAGTATTTTGGACTCTCCTCTTATAATGATCAGCAAGTTTTCCTCATTTATTTCTATTTTTGTTTTGTATTGTTACTATTTTATTAAGTACACATGCTTTTATAATTTTTTAATCTTCCTTATCGCTGAGCCTCTTTTCATTATGTTGGGATAACTTGGGCCACTAATTACACTTTTTGACTTAGTCTATTTTTTCTCATATTCATATAAACACTTTTTTTCATCTGCACAATTTTAAACTTTTTAAAAATTTTAGTGCATAGCAATAGCATAATTGAATTTTTAAAATTAATTTCATTATTTCTGACTTTTAACTGGTCAATTTATAATTAAATACAGATAAAGCATTCCAGCTGTGTACATATAATTAGATGTGTTTTTAATCTTGCATTATATTTTCTGTTTGCCAGGTTTCCATTTTGTATTATGCTTCTTTGTTCTCCTTCTTGTCTTTTTTTTGAAGACTGATTTATTTTTTCCTTTGCTATTTTCGTTAGTTCATTCCCCATAATCCCATATCACTCATATGTAAGCTCTGTAATCCGTTGTTTTTCTTTCAGTTGTTATACTTGCATTTTTTTCAGCATGCTTCAAGAAGTCTAAAGCTGGTTAATTACTTATCCCCTCCCTTGGAACAATATAAATATTTTTGGACAGATTAATTCAGATCACCATTCCTACATAACAAACTAATATTTTCCGGTATTTTATTTCTTTCCTTTTTAATCCTTAATATTAAAATATTTTCAGAAGCACATTTTTTGTTTACATTTGTTTACATGAGTTATTAATTTCTTTACTCATCATTCTTTTGTATCTTAGACTACCTTTCAAAACCATTTTATTCTTCTTGAAATGCATATAATGAAGAGTCCTGTGGTCAAGTCTTTTGGTGGTGAATGTTCCCATTGTTTATCTAGAAATATCTTTGTTTTTCTGTATTCTTTAAAGATATGTATATATATATATTTTAGTACAGACATTTGGATGGCAGTCGTATTTATTACCACTTTAAAGAGATTTTCCTCTGGCATCTATTATTTCTGCTGGGGATTCCTGTAGGTTATCTATTTTTCTTCTGCATCTGCCTTGAAGAACTCTTTGTCTTTGATGCTCTGTACGTTCACTATGTAATGTCCAGGTGTGAATTTCATTTTATTTATCCTGCTTGCCATACTTTATCCTTCCCATACTTGTAAATTTGAATTTTTAATAAATCCCTGAAGATGTAAACCCTAATCTCTTCAAATATTGAATCTTCTCTAATATCTCTATTCCTTCTTTCTGAGAATCCTTTTAAAGTATGTTAGAGCTTAAACTACACTCTATATTTTCTACATCTTGGGGTAATTTTTACTTCCATTTTTTAAAGGTCAAAATTATATACAGATAAATTTGACCTTTTTAATAGATAGTCCTGTAAGTTTAACAAACACATACAGTCATATAACACTATCAATAAAACATAGAAAGGAATCCTACTGTTTGCCATATGTGTCAAACTGGAGGGCATTATGCTAAGTGAAATAAGCCATACAGGAGGAGTCAAATACTGCATGATCTCATTTATACATGGACTCTGTAAAGCTGGTCTTATAGAATCAGAGAGCAGTTTAGTGGTTGCCAGGGGCAGGAGGTGGGGAAATAAAGAGAGGTTGGTAAAAGGTACAAACTTTAAGTTACAAGAGGAATAAATTCTGAGGATCTAATCTATAACATGACTATAGTTGATAATACTGTATTGTGTCATTGAAATTTATTAAAAGTAGATGTGTTTTCAACAATAACAAAAAAGGTAAATCTATGAGGTGAGAAATGTGTTAATTAACTCAGTTAGAAATCCTTTTATTTGTTAATTATACACTTCTTTAAAAAAGAAAATATTTTCTCAAAGTCTATCATTTATCTTTTTATTCTCTTAAAATTGTCTTTCTAAGAGCAGAAATTCTTCTTTTTCATAAAATCCAATTCATCAGTTTTTCTCTCATATTGACCATGCTTCTGGCAACATATCTAAGAAATCCTTGCCTCGCCAAATATTTTCTCCTCTTTTCTTTTAGAAGTTTTGTAGTTTTAGGCTTTATATTTGGGTTTATAATCCATTCAGAGTTAATTTTTACATGGAGCATGAAATGCAGATCAAAATTTATTATTTTGTATGTGGATATCCAATTTATTCAACACATTTGTTGAAAAGACTATCCTTTCAACATTTGTCTTCCCAACTTTGTAAAAAAAATTAATTTAAGATATGACTATATCTGAGCTCTTTATTTCTGTTCATTCCATTTACATCTATCCTTCTCTATAAAATTTCCTTGTCTTGGGAATTCCCTGGTGGTCCAGTGGTTAGATTTGGTACTTTCACTGCCAAGGTATCCAGTGTGATCCCTGGTAGGGGAATTAAAACCCTAGAAGTGTATGGCCCAGACAAAAAATATACATTTGTTTTTCTTCTTCAGTATTGTTTTGGCTATTCTATGTTTTTGCCTTTCCTTAAACTTTAGAGTCATTTTGTTAATACCTATAAATGAGATTCTTGAATAACCATTCGTATTTTCTGTCTTTCAAGGAACTGGTCCATTTTTCATCTAAGTTGTCAAATTTGCTGGCATCAAGCTGTTAATAATCCTTTTGTAGTTTTTTAATATCTGGAGGCTCGACAGTGATGTCCCATCTTTCACTTTTGATATTTGTAATTTGCAGCTTCTCTCTTTTTCCTTGACCAGTCTGGCTAGAAGTTTATCACTCATTTATTTCAAAGAAATGACTTTTGATTTCATTGTTTTTCTTGTCCTCATTGATTTCTGTACTTAACTTTTTTATTGCCTTCTGCTCATTTTGGCTTTAATTTGTTGTTCTTTTTCTAGTTTTTTAAGGTAATATTTTAAACAATTGATTTGAGAGCTTTCTTTTTTTTAATAAAAGCACTTAATACTGTTAATTCCCCTGCTTTAGCTTCATGCAAAAATTTTGGTCTACTAAGCTGTCATTTTTAAGTAAATCAAAATACATTTTAATTTACCTTTTGACTTTTTCTTCTTTGACTCTTTCTTTTCTATTTAATTTCTAAATATTTGGAAGTTTTCTAGACCTTTTTGTACTGTTGGTTTCTAGTTTAACTTTGTATGGTCCAAGAACATATTTCAGATGATTTCAGTTTTTCAGATTTCTTGGACTTTGTTCTGTGGCCCAGACTGTGCTCTCTCTCGTATCTATTCTGGTTGCATTAAAAAGAATGTGCATTCTGATTTTCTGTGTATTTGTTCTCTTAATTACTGCTGAAGGAGAGTTGAAGTCTTTGACTGCAAATGTGTATTTATCTCTTTATCCTTGCAGTTCTTTTGGCTTTTGCCTCTTGTTTTCATCTATCCTTATGCCAAGTCTACATTGCCTTAATTACTGTTACTTTGTAGCAAGTTTTGAAGTCAGAAAGTGTATAACATACATTTTTAATATAATAATTGGCATGGAAGCACAGAAATTGCCTCTGTAGCTATTTATATTATATACAATCTTAACTAATCACTGTATACTTTGAACTAATATTGCACCATATCATACCTACTACGAGAACATAATAACAGTCTGGTTTTGTCATACATTTTTCTTCTATAATTTAAACCCACAATACATTGTTGTTACTTTTGCTTTAAACAAGAAATTATCTTTTAAAAAGCATCTTTTGCATTTACATATATATTAACCATTGTTGTCTGCATTCTTTGTCTCTTCATGTAGATCTGAATTTCCATCTGGAATTATTTCTCTTGTCTGCAGAACTACCTTCAACATTTATTGTAGAATACATCTGTTCATGAAAAATCCTTTCAAATTTTTGAAAGTCTTAAAATGTCTCTATTTCATTTTTTAAAAACTGATTTTACTAGATACAGAATTCTAGACTTAGACATTTCTTTCCTTTCTCACTTTAAAGATGTCGTTTAATTGATATCTTATATTCTTTCTGCCTGGCTTACATTTTTTCTGACTGGAAGTCACCAGTAATTCTTATTGCTATTGCTTATAGTTAATTTGCTTTTGGTTCTCTTCTCTGCTTTTAAGATTTTTCTCTTGGGAATTCCATGGCAGTCCAGTTGTTAGGATTCTGCACTTTCACTGCCAAGGTTAAGAGTCAATCCCTGGTCAGGGAATTAAAACCCTGAAAGCTGCGTGACACAAACAAAGATTTTTCTTTCTCTCTTTGTTAATTTTTAAAAAATTTATTTGTTTTATCTTTGGCTGTACTGGGTCTTGTTGCTGCCTGCGGGCTTTTCTCTAATTGCAGCAAGTGGGGGCTACTCTCTAGTTGAGGTGTGTGGGCTTTTCATCGCAGTGGTTTCACTTATTGCAGAGCATGGGCTTTGGCATGTGGGCTTTAATAATTGAAGCACATGGGCTCAGTACTGGCACATGGGCTTTACCGCCCCACAGATTCTTCCTAAATCAGGGGGAAATGTAGATTCTTCCCAAATCAGGAGTCAAACTTGTGTCCCCGGCATTGGCAGGTGGACTCTTCACCTCTGAACCACTGGGGAAGTCCTTCTGTTTAGCTATGATTTTTGACAATTTGACTATGATATATCTGGAAATGGTTTTCTCTGCTTTTGATTCTTTCGGCTTCTTGGATTTGTGTTTTTGTTTTCATAATGTTTGGAACATTTCAGCATTATTTCTTCAAACATTGTTTTTCTGTCCCAATCTCTTTCTACTTCTCTTGGGACTCCAATTACATATGTTTTAGGCTGTGTGCTTTTTTTTTTTTTTAACGTGGATTACAGAAACTTGTTCTTCCTTCTTTGGTCTTTCTTTCTCGTCTTTTTCTTCTCTAGTCGTTTTATTGTTCTCTCTTCAGATTCATTGGTCCTTTACTTTTTAGTGTCTATTGTGTCATCATTTAATGGATTTTTATAATTTTAATTTTGTATTTTCCCTTTCGAGAATTTTCACTTGGTTCTTTCTAACAGTATACATTTCTTTAGTCAAAGTCCCCATATGTCTATTTATTATGTCCAACTGTAAAATATTTAACTATATTTATAAAATTCGACTAGTGTCAATATCTGTGTTATTTCTGTGTCTGTTTTAAGTGACTCTTTTTCTAATGATGACCCATATTTTCCTGGTTTTTCCCATCTAATAGAATTTTTATTATATGTTAGACATTGTAAAAGCTATGTGTTTGAGAACTGGGAGATTGTTTTCTTTTTAATGGCTTTGTGATTCCCACCCCCCC
>SJYA01002588.1:880627-907479 GCA_006410615.1 Neotragus moschatus
GAGTCATTAGCTAATATACTGGCAAATCAGTTTGATTCTGTTCAGACTTGGTTTCATGTTTTGTTTGGATGCATCTATAGCATTCTTTATTTTAGGATTGGTGGTGGTTTTTCCCTAAGTTATAAGTGTTGGGGATTCTCCATTCACGCCTTTCCCTAAATTATAGCCATTTGGGAAGTCTTAACTGAATGCTCAGAGTGTTCACCGAAGTCTCTACTTCCTGGTTGAAATTCATACTGTCTTTCACTAGTCTGCAAACTCTGGATCTTCTCTGTTTAGTTCAGAGTCCCCAGGAGTTGTTCTCTGCCAGGTCTCACAAAGTATTAATACTTATGCAGCTTACAGTTCAGCTAAATAATCAAAAGGATTCATGTACAGATTTCTGGAATTCCTACTCTGTACAGCTCCCTCCTTCCTGGTATTTTGTCCCTCAAACTTCAATTGCTTCATTATTTCTGAACTTTAATCTTTCTTTCCTCCATTCAGTGAGACTGCTGTTCTCTATTTTGTTTCCACAGATTTGTGTTTTATTTTGGAAGGTGTCAGCAAGCAAAAAGCAAGAGAGAATGTTGAGTTGACTTTGTTTCTTAATCTTCTTCTAAATCTTGGGCTTTCCTAGTGGCTCAGATGATAGAGTCTGCCTGCAGCGTGGAAGACCCAGGTTCGATCTCTGGGTCGAGAATATCCCCTGGAGAAGGAAATGGCAACCCACTCCAGTATTCTTGCCTGGAAAATCCCATGGGCAGAGGAGCCTGGCAGGCTACAGTCCTTGGGGTCTCAGAGAGTCGGACATGACTGAGCTATTTCACTTTCTTTCTTAATATCAAGGTCATGGTCCACATTATACATATTGTCCAATGCCTAAAAACAGTTGTTCATATATTTTATCTAGATTAATATTTATTGTAGGAAAGTAAACCCAACACCTATTCCATCATGGATAGAATCAGAAATTATCACTTAAAAAATTATCTACTTATCTATCCAGCTACCTATCATCTAACTAGATCTCGCCTTATATTCTGTTTCTGATCACCAATTTCTGAAGCTGATGGGATATAATTCTGCTTTTTATTTCTATTAATTCTTATTCATGGTGACTTTTTCCTATGATTTTAATGACCTTTTAACATGGACTTTTATTTGTTTGATCTTAAATGTGAAGAGCCTAGGAGTTACATGCTGCTGCTGCTGCTGCTGCTAAGTCGCTTCAGTCGTGTCTGACTCTGTGCGACCCGATAGAGGGAAGCCCACCAGGCTTCCCCGTCCCTGGGATTCTCCAGGCAAAACACTGGAGTGGGTTGCCATTTCCTTCTCCAATGCATGAAAGAGAAAAGGGAAAGTGAAGTCGCTCAGTCGTGCCCAACTCTTCGCGACGCCATGGACTGCAGCCTACCAGGCTCCTCCGTCCACGGGATTTTCCAGGCAAAAGTACTGGAGTGGGGTGCCCTTGCCTTCTCCGAGGAGATACATAGAGCGTATCTTTTACCCAGAAAGGATTTGTAATTGCTACTTCTGGAAGCCAGGGGGCACTACCAACCTGGGTCCACTTTGGTCCACTTCTGGAATCTTGGGCTTAAAGCAGAAGTGTCAGTGTTCTGCTTTTCTACCTTCTGGTAGTGGTTTGGCCTTCAAAGCTCTGGTATGCTATTGGCCTTTGCCCTCTAGAGAGCTTGGCTTTTCCAGTTCTCCATTTGTTCACTGTTGCTCTAATTTTAGTACACTGTTAGGCTTTTGGTGAAGTTTTGGAGATTTTTTTTTTTTTTTTAAGGAAAAGAACAGAAAAGATAAAATAAACTATTGGTATTTATTATGCAGATTAACAATCAAGCTGTCATTTGGTTAATAGGTTAAATTGGCATGAGTCATATAAGGTATCCTGAGGGAAGACCAGGTGTTCTGAAACTCAAGGGGAGTTCACAACACTCCCCCCACGAAGTCTTTCACATGGGCATCATATGTCCATGTATTACATCCAGATAAGTGGATTTAAGGAGTATATTTTAAACTATCTTTCAAAAAGTGGATACATGGTGGATACAAGATTACAAAGAATGTTGCAAAGGACCTGTGTGTATATAACACAAAAAGTGAAAGCGAAAGCACAAGCAGATTTTTAAATATGGAAGATCAGATATTCCCACTCCTGATATTAGCACTGTATCAACATCATTATAAGGAAAAAGCAATGATAATGTAGTCGGATGAGATGGTTGGATGGCATCACTGACCCGATGGATGTGTTTGAGCAAGCTCCAGAACTTGGTGATGGACAGAGAAGCCTGGTGTGCTGCAGTCCATGGCACTGCAAAGAGTCAGACACGACTGAGTGAGCTGAACTGAATGTAACTGGATATCAGTGTCAGTCAACACTAAAAAAAATGGAAATGATTACGATTATGTGAAATATAAATTTATGCACATTAGCTTTTAATATTATTTTACTCTAAGTGTACACTGTTCTTTGGGATGTTAGCTAATTATAGTATAAAGCTATCTGATTAGTAAAATATTTCAAACAATTATGCAGATAATTGAAGATATTATAAAAATAATTTTCTATTTTGTTTTCAGTAATGTTAGAAGTTATACAGTGTTGAAGAGCCAACTCCTTGGAAAAGATCCTGATGCTGGGAAAAATTGAAGGTGGGAAGAGAAGGGGGTGACAGAGGATGCCATGGTTGGATGGCATTACTGATTCAATGGACATGAGTGAGCAAAATCCCGGAGATAGCAAAGGACAGGGAAGCCTGGCATGCTGCAGTCCATGGAGCTGCAAAGAATCCGACATGACAGAGCAACTGAACACAACAAAGCACTGAATTCATTGCTTTGCAAAAAAATAGTTCTTTTTAGCAACAAAGAGGTCCATGCAGTCCTATTGGCCAATCAAAACAAAAAAAAGGAAAAGAAAAAAGAAACTGACGACTTGAAGAAAAAGGTACTTAAACAAATAGGTATTATGGAAGCTTTTCTGGGCACTTGGATGGAAGCATAAACAACACTTGTCTCAGCTTATGTTGTTTGCTAAATTCTGTTCACTGGTAAAATGCACCAATAACTGCTCTTTTTCTGTAGCACCAAAGCAAAGATGTACCAAAAAACAGACATCCTTATCAGTAAACAACTACCTTAAAAAACCCAATGTTTTATGAAAAAAACAGAGGTTTCTATAAATTATAATTTTAAAGGAATCCACACATAAACAGAAAAATACAAGTTAGTTTTCACACGCTTTGAAACGAGAAGTGGAGTGACTATGAAGAGCTTTCATATCATGCAGGTGTTTGATACCTATTTAGTGCCAAACTGTTTTTTTTTTTTTTTTGTGATGATTGATTATACCCAGTAGTATTGTATCTATCAGAAATTTTAAAAAAGATTAAATTTAATCTTTTCCTTTAAGATGAGACTAACTAATAAAGCTATTGATTTTCAGAGAACTGTGTGCTAGGAAGAGAGCATTTAAATAACAGGTATTTGGAAACACATAGCTTTGTAATTTTTTTTCTTCTTCTGAACACAAATATAAATACATCACCTAAATAAATTTTATATGTACACACTTAAAAATCATGGAAACAGAGTTACTAACATGCTTAGAATCTTTTGGATAAAGATTTTTGAAATCATTTTGAAATTATTTGATAGATATTTATAAGTGTTATGCCTTCTGGTTTGCTATGAAAACGAATTGACATGAGGAGAAATGGACACTCATTAGCTAAATTACATTTTAAAAGTTTTGAATGAATGGAATTTGGATGGATTTGAAAAAAACAAAAAACGAGGATTATGATTTAGAAAACTGCAGCCAATAGAATAGTTCTTTGATTTCTTTTTTGTCCAGCCACTAAAACTCAATATACAAATAAACTCTTCTTAGAATTACTTTTGAATTGCTATACCATGAAGATTTTAACAAGAGATTTTTAAAATACTGAAGTATATTCAGTGCCTTTGCTTTTACTTGTGCCATTAGTAAATTAACATAAAAAATTACTTTGAGCCATTTTAATTTCATCTTTATGCTTTATTTTCATTAATANGAATTACTTTTGAATTGCTATACCATGAAGATTTTAACAAGAGATTTTTAAAATACTGAAGTATATTCAGTGCCTTTGCTTTTACTTGTGCCATTAGTAAATTAACATAAAAAATTACTTTGAGCCATTTTAATTTCATCTTTATGCTTTATTTTCATTAATAAAAAAGCTAATATACATGTATTAGAATATGTATAGAAATGTTCTTTTTAAATAATGAGATACATAAACTATTTTGATAGGTCCACCGCTTAACAAATTTTTACAATCAAATGTTTATAATTATGGTTAAGATAGCCAACAAAATTTCTCTAAAAAAGTTTTTCATAAGTAATAATTTGTTTTACAACAATTAAAACGAGAAAAATAGAAATAAAATCAGTCAAAATTTTACCAACCAGAGATAATCACTGTTGAAATTTTAGCACATACCCTTCCAGATTTTATGAATTTATTCATCTTCTTTCACAAACATACTCTTAATTTCATTTAAAGCTGTTTTCATTGAGGGCCTTTATACTTTACAGAATTTTTTAAAAAATGAAGTTTACATTAAGTTTTGGAACAGAGATTGAAATTGAAAGGAATAATACTAAGAAGCAACTTTGTGCTGTGACAAGGCTGAATCTTCATAATTAATCCTGTCAACTAAAAAGATGCACAATGTGAGTTTTATTTTGGGCAAAATGAGGACTGCAGCCTGGGAGACAGAATCTCAGGTAGCTCTGAGGAACTGTTCCAAAGAGGTAATGAAGGAAGGTCAAGTTGTAGTTGTCAATCCTGTGTAGGCTTATAATATCTATTTTAGACCACCCTCTGTCATTTTAATGGCCTTCATCTGGATGTTAAATTGTGGTTTAACTAAGGGATGAAATTACCAAAAAAAGACTGATCAAATGTTGTGGTTTTTGACTTACTTTCTCTTCATATGGCCTATATCATAAGGCAGATAGATAAAGGGAACTAAGATTTTGGCAAGGCTTCATTTCTGTTCAGTGTTACCACTATATCTGAAACTGATACAATTTGGTATATAATTAGAATTATTAACTGTGTGTAATTGGATAGAAATAGAACCCAGAGAATGACTATCAGTGAAGTCATTGTATCTTTGGAATCAAGCAGTTATCTTTCAGAGGTGTGGTCCTGGACCTAATCTCATGTAACATTTTTTATCAATGACTAATACTACAAGAAAAAACAGTCATTCACACAGTAAATGAAACTTAATTGGGAAATGAAAACTAAGAAGAGGAAGTCACATTCTCAATGACCAGATTAGAATCAAAATGACCTGGAAAATTGGAGAAGTAGTAAGAAGTAAACAAAATGAGTAAGACAGAGGGATGGGCTAAAATAAACAGGGAAGAAAAACAAGTTTCAAAATGAGAAATGGCTAACTATTGGCAAGTTTAGAAAATAACTTAGAGATTTTAAAACAACCTAAGATTAATAATGTAGTATTACAGTTTAAGAGCAAACATAACAATGTAAAATGTATTTCCTACTAAAATTTACCAAAACTCCTGCTTCCTAGATGAATGTCATTTGTAAACACTAAGAATGTGTGTTTACCAGAAATGCCATTCACCTTAAGAACAAACATGGAGAACACAGCCAGTCAAATGACTGCGACAGTAACACAGGAAAGAACTAGTCTCATTGTAAGATGTAAGTCTTGGAGAAAGATGATTTTTTTCTCCTGAAAGAGATGGAGTAATTGAATAACGATCTTTAAATAGGAACATATATCGATAGTTATAAAGATAAAAGACTGTTAGATTCAGGTTCTCAAGTATCTTAAGTCACTTAAAACTGTATTGGTTGTACTCAATTTTCGTGGGAGACGGAAAAAGAAAACGAAGTTAAATTGTACTGGGAGAGCGTTAATTCAGAATAGATGAGAATTTCATTAATTGGTTTAAAGGGTGGTTGAAAATTGGAACAATTCTAAGATGCTGGTGGAATTTTATTGCTAGATTTCTGCTTTTCTAAAATGGTGAAATGTGCTACATAAAGAGATGAAATACAAAGTTTTAATGTCCTATCTAGACTTCAAATTTTGCCTTAAGCTGTAACTAGAATATTAATATCAGAGTATATTTTTAAAAAGTAGGCTAATTGTATCACATCCTTGATCTAAGAAGTGTATCAGCAGCAGATATCTGATTGCAGACCTCCTAAGAAAAGGACCCGGAATATACAGAAAATAGTGTCTTAAAGAATAAGTATTCCTCTTTTATTTTCTTGATGATGCTACTCTATGCTGCTTTTATTTTTCTCGTTAAAATTTTTACTTATTTTACAATCGATATGTACTGATCATAGGACATTTTAAAAGTACAGACAAGCAAACAAGAAAATAAACCCTATGTCTAATACCACCACTTAAAGAGGAAAAAAGTTAACATTTTGATGTATGTATCACTTTTCTCTCCATACATAGATATGTAAAATATTTTATATACTTTTATGTATTTTAAGTGTTTATAAAAAAGAGAACTAATCTCTTGCTAGATTTAATATCATGAACATTATTTCCTACACACTAGACCTGCATCGTCATTTTCAAAGGCTGCAATAATCTGCATAATCCCTACTTTAGTTATTTTTTCCCATTGTTCTTTATTAACGACTACAATTGGTATGTACAAATAGCTTTTTTTTTAAACAGCAAAAAGAGGGTTGAAACAAGGAATCTAGGGCATTTATTCAGATAATTCATTATTTATTGAACACTTATGGACAATGCATTAACCAGTAGCTGGGAAAAGACAGCAAGATATCTACTGTTAATCAACCTCCAGTCTTACAGAACAGAAAGAGGTGAATAGAATGAGACGAAACGGTCACCCCTCTCTTTAAAGTTAATCTAGTTTTTAATCAGCTGTGCCACTATACCGAAGAAAAAGTTAATAAAAAACAAAGTTAATCTAGTGTAAAACAAAGTTGCTGGGTCTGTGGCCAGATGCATATATAGTGATTAAAGTCTCTACACTTAGTGTTAGGTTCATCTATAAAATATATTGGTCCACAACATCTGCACTAGCCACTGTTTCAGGAGTTACATACAGGGAAAACCCAGACGGAGGCTTCTGCCACTTCTCTTGGTTCCAGGAAGAGAGGAAACCCTTTCCCTGGGCCTGCAGGCGCCCGCGCGTGCGCGGGAACAATCCCACCCACCGCCAGGGACCACCACCCTGCACCCCTGACTTCATCCCGTTCTCGGGTTCTGCTCCAAGCGGTCGAAAACAAAACTTCCACCCGACCACTTCCACTTAAAGAAGCCAGCCTGGCTGAGTGTGGCTTTGAAAATCAAACGCAAGGCTGCTTAGCACGGAGGTTTGAGCGAGGTCGGAGAACAAACTTTGTTATATGTTAACTTGGTTGGAGCAAAGCGATTCTAGGCAGAATTTAGTTACATTAAAACAGTGAATTTTTTTTTGTATTGTTGTTTTAATAAAATCGTGTTAATTGATAAATAAGGAAGAAGGGCTATTTCAGGACTTGAAAACAGTCATCCGGGATGGTTTCAGCAGGTGGCCAGTCCGGCGCATCACGGCCTCCTCCCACCTAGCGTCGGTTTAGATTACGGTTTCCGCGGCGGCTGGACGGGAAGCATCCTCCACGCTGCAAATTCGCATCAATGGGATTCCCCTCGTGGGAAATGCCCCCTCCTGGCGGACGTGCTCCGGAGGGCCGAGCACGTCGCGGCGNCCCTCGCTGCAGGTTCATTGTTGACCTTCTGCAGTGGCGACGGGTTTGTTTACACCTTCGGAACTGGGTAAACTCGGGTTATATTTTTAAGGACCTAATCCGGCTACTGGCCAGTTTATTTTCATCAGTCACCATAACTGGAATTTATTCAATATCTCGCCGAGAATTTGGTAGTTACATGCAAGGTTTTTCTTTTCTCATCCACGGTAAACAAGATTGAGTCTATTGATTCCGATGAAGCCGTTTCACACCCGCTCTAACTTAGCGTGTAACCTGGTTCAGCTGTATAGAACCAGTTTCCTTTTTGAGATCTGAAAAACACTTTAGGAAGTTTAAAAAAAAAAGTCCTTTTAAACATGCTATATAAAACTTTTAAACTACGTTCAGCTTGACATAATGACTTATTTACAGTATTTGTTAGATGCGGGCTCATTGTTGAGGATCATCTCTATCTAAAGCATAGCGTATTCTCTAATTTGTTTTATTTTGTATATCATAATGTAAGATTACTGTTTTGTGGACTGAAAGGCTAGTTTTTAATTCAGCTACAATAAATTTTTGTAACTGTATTTTATTCTAGAAGTTCAGGGACTTAGTTTCAGGTGAACAAGTTACTTTTGCGGAGTTTCTAAAATGAAAATAGAAATGACAACTAATTAGATCACTAATGCACTAAATTGGAACTTTTTTCAGCAGATAGGTTTTGAATATTAATTAGAGATGTAAAACTTTTGACTTTTGTGTAACAGTTTGGAAACTTGACTATAACACACATATGAAAAGTCTGTATAAAATACGTGAGGGAAAAGATTTTTTAGTAATTGCCTGACAAAATAAGCAAGATTCCCACAGGGCTCAATTTAGCATTTGTGTTTTGTAAAAGATGTAGTTTTAGTGATTTAATTTATATATGTGCATATATGTTTTAGATGAAGGTGAGAAGACCATTTATTCGATAGATCTTGGGTTTAATTTGTGCATTAAAAATCTGTTTGAATGTGGTACTAGAAAATGAATTATACTTGTGCTTTAAGTTGACTTTGCTGATCTCCTATATGTAGTGGTTTGTCTGGTGTCAAAATTTGGGGTAGTAAAAGTAAATTTGAGTTGATACCTTTCATTTACTCCAGTTTTACTCAAGTACACAGATAGCTGTATATTTATTATTTAGAATGCTATATTCCCTTAGTGTTTAGAAACCATCTGTGTCTATAGGTTTTTCTAGGATAATATCAATACAAAAAGTGCGGAAAACGCTTGCCCTGATAAGATGTATTTCAGTTTAGAATGAAGTGTGCACAGCTAGCTGAAACTGATTGCAAAAGCAATATGCAACTAAGAGCGAGAGGACATGAGAGAACTGTTCTTAAATCTTAAGGAAGTTTTGAATAAGAAAAATAATCTGAGTTAGGTTCATTGTATAGTGACTCCATTGTTTGAGAAATTGCTATTCTGACAAACATTCATTGTTAGAAGAAGGCTTGTGGATCTAACATGAAGAAAGTTCATGAGGAATTAAGCTTCCGTAATCATTTGAGAACTGTGGGGCAGTCTGGATTGCAGCTGAAGGGCAGCTGTTTATGGATTGGATCCGGCATGTTTTAGATCAAGTTTGAGTAACGGAAAAACTTTCTTAAATGCTATAAGGCAGTGTTTGCTCTCATTCTCATTATTTTTATGTAACCTTTGAGAAAGTTATTGTGTAGCTGTTTAACAAAGTTCATTATAAAACAGAGGCCATGGTTATTGTAATTCCTAAAGGAGCCATCAGTGTGTAGTATAAAGTCAAATGGTTTTGAGTTGTAACTCAGCTGGATGACTGGGGGAAGTTTATTTAACCTTCATTAACTCTTGGTTTCTTCAGCTCAAAGAAAAATTAACTTCAGGTTATTCTTGAAGGTTGTTAAGAATATGAGAAGTAAATGAACTAGGCCATATAGTATTCAGAATGGGACTAGGACTTTGTGAGTGATGTTAACTAAATGTTAGTTGCTTTCCTAAACAATGAAATCAAACTTCTTGCTATCACATTTAAAGTATTTCAGTTGATTGTTTTTAATATTATGAACTTGTTAACCAGGAATCACTGTATTGAAGCTTTCATTTATTTTTGAGATGTACAATTAATTGGGTATAATCTCTCTGAACTGGAATTTTTTTTTATTGTTTTTCAATTTGTTAAGAAAAGCTTCAAAATATATAAATCATATGTGAATACATGAATATAGTAAGTTATAAGAAACTCTTGTATGTCCCCATCACATAGTTTGTTTTCTAGGCCCCCACCCCTACTATGATCATTTTTTTCTTCTTTTCTTGAGAGATAATTGACATACAGCACTTTATAAGTTCTTGAATATAACAACTGTAAAAAAAAAAAACCAAAACTGTGACATTACCAGTATTAGGTCTAAGTAAAGAACAATTTATTATATGTACTTAAGATAAAATGTGGTATTTTATTTAAAAATATTAAATATTCTACTTTATGGTTTTTCTCCCTGATTCCAGAAAATTTCTTGGTAATGAGATTTGGCCATCCTTACAAGCTTCTTGAAGCCCAGGAGAGGTTTAAGTTCTTTAATTTTTGTTTTGATCTTACTGCTATGGTTTGTATGAAAGTGCTTCAGTTAAAAATTGTTTATGGGTCAATTTCGAGTTTAGAAACTTCATTGTAGGAGATCCTGTGGTTGATTTATTGATAATTGTTGCTTTAAGTTTTGTTCAGGCAGTTACTCTACTTAATTGTGAAAGTCCCTGATAACTGCTGTTGATATCATTAAATACACTCTCTGTTTTGCATGCCAAATTTTATTTTGAAACTGAAATGCTCCCCTTAACCACTTCTACCGCAAGGATAGTCTTTTTTTTTTTTTTTTTTTAATCAGTCCACTAGGGCATCTCTTCCTGGTACTGAATAACTTGAAGAGAGTATTCTTCCTGGAATAAGAAACCCTTCCTAGTATAATTTAATTATTGTGTTCAAGATAAATTCCTAGGACATGGAAACATGTATATTCAAATATAACTATTAAAATATAATTTATTGAGTCTTACATATTTTTGACCATTCAATCCTTTTATTTTTCCATTAGTAGGAATGAAAAGGTTGACTGTCTTAGCTGCTCTTTAATACTTAGAAAAGCAGGAAGGTTATCTGAATGATGCAGATTTGAACACTTTGTGTTCTGTGTTTTTTTTCTAGTTAGGATTAAACTCATGTTTAATCACTTCAGTTAGACGAAACAAACATTTGACTGCCTTTTATATAATAAAGGCTGAATTAAGTGCTGGAGGACTAAAGATGAGGAAGGTACACTATTCCCTTTTTCGGAGTTTACTGGATCAGACATAAAGAAGTGATTGCAATATGGAACAGTAAACTAATCAAACTGTATAAGGAACAGAAGTAGCCTAGAGGAGAAAATGATTAACTCTTTGAGGAGAGGCTCAGAGGCAGCCTCACAGAGGGATTGACTTCTCATAAAATAGTAGTGGACATGGTGGAAGGAAGTGAGGGCTCACATCAAGAGAATATACCACACCTTGGGAAGAGACAGTAGGAAGAGGAGCTGCCCTGTAGGCCACAGGTAGAATCTGAGAGATGATGGGGCACTAGACCAGGGTATTAGAGGCAGATTAAGTTGAACATATGTTGAAATGGATGAACCCACTAATTTTTTTTCTCCAGATTCTAAACTGACTTTGGAATCCTCCTACCCTGCATAGAGGAGGATTTTATTTCTTTTATTTCTTTATCAAGAAGATAGAAGCTGTCTAATGTGAATCTACTTGTCTTTTCCCCTCTATATTTCACCTGTACTCACCTTCTGTTTTCTCGAATCAGAGGATAAAGCATCTCTCTTCGTTTCCAATGCTAAACTGGAAAAGAATTTTATGCTCCTAATTCTGTTTTCCCCTAAGATTCTTTGTAGAAGATTTCTTGCTGCTTTACTTCCTGTTAGGTTAATTTTCTCATATTCAGCAAACATTTGTTGTATTCTTCCTATGGATCACTTTGCTAGGCATAGGATGATGGTGAGACATATGGAACAATAAAGACAAAGATTTTTAAAACAGTCATTTTTTCGTAGGCTTTGCACACAGAATAGTTTATCCTCACTCCAGTTTTCTTTCTTAACTCCTTCAGTCTTTGTAAGCACAGCTCTCCTCCTGTACTTAAAATAGTTTTCTTAAAGGATGCTAGTAACCTCATGCAAAATTCACTGGCATTTTTAAGTTCCCCATTCTATTATTAGTACTACTACTGTATTTATATTGTTCCAGACAGTAAAACATATTACTTTTCTTAATCTTCAACACCTCTTTCTGTGCGTGTGTGCTCAGTCATGTCTTACTCTTTGCCACCCTGTGGACAGTAGCCTGCCAGTCTCCTCTGTTAATGGGATTTTCCAGGCAAGAATATTGGAGTGGAAATTCCTTCTCGATTTTCCTTCTCCAAGGGATCTTCTGACCTAGGGATAGAACTCTGTCTTTTGTGTTTCCTGCATTGCCAGGTGGAGTCTTTACTACTGTGCCACCTGGGAAGCCCCGGAAGACTGTTTGAGGTTCTCTTATCCCTATTTTACAGTTGAAGATACAGGCTTTTAAAAAAAAATAAATAAATAAAAAAATAAAATAAAGAAGATACAGGCTTTTAGAATTCTAATGACTGAAACTCAGAAAGGTAAGTTATTCAGCCTTACCTGAATAACTAGTGAGTGACTAACTGCAGATTATGCACTTCCAGCTACTACACTGTCGCTAGTCTTAAAACTCTGGTTCTTTTCCTTAACTCTCGTGCCACTCTTTTTGTGTTTACTGGCTGGTCTTCTAGCTCCTGAAGCAAGTGTACCCTAAGGTCCTGTTCTTGACTTTTCTTGTCCTCTCTCTTATTGATGCTACCTTCTGTAGCCTTTTCACTCATGGCTTCAAAAAATCTATGAATTGAGATGGTTACAATAATTACATTTTTATTCACACTTTTTCTTCTAAACTTATAAAATTTATTAGCATGTATTTGTGGTAGATAATTGTCAGAGATTGTGGTGTATAAAATTTTGCACCCCAAACTTACCCACTTTTCACTTTCTTGGTACCACCACCATCCTTTGGTATTCAAGCTAGAGACCTGTTGCTTGTCCACTTTGTTCTTTTGACATGTTTCCCCAGTTTGCCTCTGAAATACCTACTGAATCCAGCTTCTCCTATTTTCATTGTCGTTGGTCTACTGCGCATTATATCATTTGGATGACCTCATTATCTGGTTTGGATGACAGTAAAATATTCTTTTCTTCCACTTTTTTCATTTTTTCTGCTATATGATTGCCAGGATTATTTCCCTGAAATCTAGATCTGATCTTTTCATTTCTCTTATTTAAAATAACAACAGTACATGTGCAGTTAATAGTTTCATTTTTGCACACAGTATAAAGTCCAGATATCCTAGCTTGGCATTGAAGGCCTTTTGTGATTCCAGAATTATTTTCTTCTATACTATCTTAACCATACCATTCTCAGTCAGTCTCTCTCCTCACATAGTTCACTTGGGTAAAGCACTCCCTTCTTTTTGCACAGTGCTTCTCAAAGCGGGGTTGTGGAGAATTTGCTTGTCTAAGCACCTACATTCCACATTCATATTGTTTCTCCTTGGAGATCATGTCGTGCCTTTGATTGAGACTCTGCTTTAGTCAGAGACGACTGTTTTGTTATTTCTTGCACATGGCATGCAGTTTCTGTTTACTTTGCATAGGTTGTTTTCTGTGCTTAGAATTCCGTTTTCAGCACTCTTTAGAGAAATCCTAATTCTTCAAAGTCTAGGTCATATGCCACTTCTGGGAAAATCCTTATCATCCCAGTGGGAATTCATTCCTTCCTCCTCTACTTTTCCACATCTTTGTTTATTCCTTTCTAAGTATCACTTACTATTGCCTTATTTAAGTTCTTTGCTCAGTTCTTTTTTCACTGGATCTTAAGCTTCTTTCTCAGCATATACGATATAATTAGTAACTGAAACATGTAAGGAAGAATGGAGAGAGAGAAAGAAAAGGGGCACAATATTGAGAGTAGAAGTAAAAGAGTATTTAAATTTGCAGACTTGACAATGAAAGCATTGGTGCCAAGAAATGGAGAAATTGTTTTGAAAGTGATGATAATGAGTTCAGCTTTGCACTTTGAGTTTCAGATGATTGATTCTGTCAGAGATGTGTAAGAGGTAGCAACAATTTCTGGCATGGATGTTTTTGTAATTGTTTTTAACTTGTAATCTGATTGTTTTCTGCTTTAGGGCCTTGAGAGAGGGAAGAATGTAAATGGAGAAAAGCTAAAGATTTGGATGTTAGAATATATGCTGATCAGAGTGTATGTCACAGCACAGGGATCAATAAAAGGAAAGAGACCAACCACAGAAGAAAGCTTAAAAATTAGCAAGATTGTGATCTTTGAAGCCAAGGGGAGAGCTTTGGGTTGAAGGCACTGTTAGCTCTAGCATTGAACTTGAGTTCTGGAGGACTCAGTTCTCTTCCTTAATCTGAGGTTGATCTTGGCATGCTTATTTAACCTCTTTAGGCTTCAGTTTCCTGATCTCCAAAACGCATACTACTTTACATGGATAGCCCTTTCACCTTCAGTCTTTGTGATTCTCAGATATCAGGGTGTTTCTGGGATATCGAAAGGTTAAAGAGAAGGTCTTGTTAAATCACTTGTTAAATTACTGTGAGAAGGATTCCCATAAACAGCAATGAGTACATGTAGGAGTATGGTATTTCATAGTACTTTAAATGTAAATTATAGTCAACTCTCAATTTCCTTTTAAGTGATCATCTGCAGTGACTTGCTGCCTCCTCCCCCTCCCAGGTCTCAGGCTACTGAAAATAGGGCTGTGAAAAGCACAGTGGGGTGAGTGAATGGTTTGCATGCCTGTGTATCCGTACTCCTATCACCAAGCTGAATGCAGTCCACTCTCAGTTATTTACACTTCATAAAAAGGTAAATAATAGTGGAAGAATTCTAAATGTATAAATAACTTTATATATGGTTGGGGACAATTTTGTATTCTTTCATCACCTACTGTAGATTGATGTAACTTTCATTTGAATTGTTAGCATCAATTTTTATTTCTTAAGCAAATACTCTTAGAATAGTGGATGTAAACAGGCTAAAATATTTATTAGGTAATCCACATATGAATAATTGAGAGTTGACTGTTAATGCTTTTTGGATCATCCATTGTTTTGTATTATCTGTGCTTTTTTTTTGTTACTATGACCGGGTTAAAGCTGAATAGCTACTTCAAAGTTACATTGATAGGATAAATGTACTTAGAAGATTATACAGATGCCAAACTAAATTGAAAATAATTACGTAAAACTAGCTAAATATAACATTCTTGCGTTCAGAATCATAAGATTGAAAGAGAACATAAACCTAAGTACATTCTTAATATTCCTCTTGTGGAGTTGTCTGGCCAGACATATTGCATAAAATGAGTGATGTGACTAGTAATGACAAAATTTATATAAAGTATAATAAAATTGGGGATGTAGCAAGGCTTCAAACATACCTGTTCGAGGAGTCAGTTGAGATTAGTAAGCAATATACAAAGAGTTTTTAACCTTAATTACATGAATTTTAAAGAATCTGGCCCCTTCAATTCCTCTGCCATTTTGTTTATCCTAAAATGTTGAAGAATTTGGATTTGTAATGGTTTGCTAATGTTAAGTCAGCATATTTTTGTAGTAAATGTTAATGTGGATCAGGAAGGCATAATTCTTGGCTTCACAGAGTTTATATTATGGTTGGGATATACCTGTATCAGGACATAGTATTTGAAGTACCTGCCAGTTATCTTTATAAAGGAATCCAAAGCTAGAGGAATTCAGGAAAAAAAAGGGAGATAGATAAGGAATGACCTAGAGGGGAATCCTCATCAAATTGTTGACACCTGTAATACTTTTGCATAAAAGGGTAGTGTTTAATTCTACTTACTTTTCTGAATGAACATATTCCTGGCATATTGTTGAGAAAAAAATTGGTGATGAGCTTTGTATATAAATCTACTGAAGGCTGATAATATTTCAGACCAGCAGTTTTCAAACCTTTGAGGGTAGTGCTTGACACTAGACTGAGAGATTTGAGGCATGTTATAAAAGTAGTTGTGTGCTTCTGATTATGAGTATATATATATATATATGTTTGGCTGCATTCCAAACCTAAGCATAAATAATTTCCTTCCATTGTTTTGTAGTATATCTCCCCTTCATTAATATTGCATGCTCAAAGGGCTCTGTAAATTTGTATCAAACTTATTTCTAGATACGTGCAGTTTGGAAGTAGATACCAGAAGTGTTATTATTATTTTCCACATTAAAATGACTTTGATTTTAAAGGTATTTTCTGACTTTAAACATGTAACCTGACGGTGAGAGAGAATATTTGAAATTAAGATTATCCTGAAAAACATGGACTGTTTTGTTGCCAAATCCAGACATCCTACCCTCTGATTATTTGGGTAAAGGATGAACAGTGTTTGGGGAAATTAACACTCTATTAAAAGGAGCAAAACAGGAGTTGAATTGCCACTTATAGGGATTGCAAGTAATCTTGTTCAGAACCCAGTGTAATTTCATGTGTTTCTTAAAATGAATAAATAAGAGACACAGAAGCTGTAAACAAAGATTGCCAAGTAATGTACTTGTAGTTACTTAGAAGAAACAGCTTGCCAGATAAAAGTGTATTTAACTGTTTTTAGATGTGTATACATATATATTTTTTATCAATAGTTTCATATTTTGAGAAATCACATTTTAAAATAATATTGTTAGTTATTTCCATGCTTAATGTTCATTCCTCATATAGTAAACCTTTTAATTGCCCTGGTTTTTCTTTCACTCATAATTCTGTATAATATACTCCCTAACCTTCACCACAAACACATCACCACCAACCCCCTCCCCCAAGAAAAAAAAAAGAAAAATTGAGGGGATAGAGTTGCAAAGAGTGAGAAGACTCCAGTGGTTGGAGGTAGGTGAGCTGTGAACTCTAATGTCTAGCTATATGGCACTATCTGGGGTGGCGAGTGGAACATTGTGGAATGTTTTATTTAACAATGTGTTGTGGATACAATTTTATTCATATCTGTCACAGAACGTTAGTATAAAGTCATGGTAGTGGGATATTTGAATGCAGATAGCTATTTTTACCTTGTTTATTTAGAGTGATTTGTGATTTTATTACTATAGGTTGTAATTTGTGTTATTTTTGAACACTATAACGTGGTATAAAGTGGACTGGATTCTTATATGGTATAGGATTCTGTATTTCATGTAGGAATAATTCTTAACATAAAATTTTATAACTTTGTAATGAGCTAAATTTTAGATGGGCATAGTCTTAAAGTTTAAATCACTTTGTATTTTTAATAAATAGCCCTTTTCTGTCATGGGAGAACTCAGTGTTCTGTGTTCATGTTTCCACATTGTTTTGAACATATAAGTGTATATTGTTTTACCTGGCAGAATGAAGAAATTTTTTAAAAATGCTGGTTTTCAAAAGGAAATAAAAAGCTTAAGAGATTTGGATAAACTGTGGCAGTTGCCTTTTGCTATATTATTGTTTTTGTAATAGTTGTTTTGTTAAGAAAGTTTAGATTTAATTTTTTGAGTCCTAGGAGATTTCCTTTACTTACATCAGTAATTATTTCTATATTATAAAAGTGTGTCAGAAAAAAGTATAATTATTTTTTAAGTAAGTATATTGCCACTAAATATTCACCTGGGGTACTTGAATATGAGTGGGGGAAGTATGTGTGTGTATAAATATTATGTTTATTTTTAGCATATTTGGAGTTACTTTAGAAATTTTTTTTTATATTACTGTGATGTAAAATAGAAACTGTGTAACTGGACTTGTTAACACTATATGGAAAATAAGGATAAATAGGTTGTGATTATAGGAATTGCAGGGCTTTACTGTCAATCACATATGAACTGTAGTGAATAAACTTTGATGATATATACTTTGAATTTTATTGACATCTTTTGGAGTGCTTTCTTTTGCATCCTGGTTGTTTTCAAGACAGGTAATTTTTTATAGCATAGTTAAAGTAGGTGAGATATGACTTGATTAAGTTATATATCTCTACAATTTGAATAGTAGGATTATATGTATAAAGATAGTAAGGTAAAAAATATATAAAATAGTAGGATACTAATATGGACAGTGTGGTATGAATGTGGACAACATTTAATAACATGCTTTCCCTGGTGCTAACACAGTTCGGGCCCTGGGTCAGGGAAATCCCCTGGAGAAGGAAATGGCCACCCACTCCAGTATTCTTGCCTGGGAAATCCTATGGACAGAGGGGCCTGGTGGGCTGCAGTTCTTGGGTTCGCAAAGGAGTCAGAGAGGACTTACTGGACTAAACAGTTGCTTCACACGTAGACAGTCTGGAACTGTAAGCGCCTGAGCTTTGGAACCTTGCCTCTTGGAATTTTTTTCCTTTGGACAAACTGCCTTTTCTGAGCATATTTTCTCATCTCTATTGGAGGAGTTAGTGAAATGTTTGTAAAATATTACAGTTGGCAGGTAAATATAAATAGATATTAGGTGTTTTTTACATGGTCAGTTAAAGCAGAGGAGATGAGAAGAGGGAGAGTTTAAGTGTGAACTGTAAACAAAAATGAGACATTGTTTCAACTTTGAGTGGATGTGGTTAAATCAAGACAAATAGGGCATAAATAAAAGACAAAGTATTTTACTGAGAGTGGACTAAGAAAAAGAATTCTAATATTCATTTTGGGTTTATAGAATGAGGATACTGTAGAGGACACTACTTAAAAACTGTGTGGAGTTGTTAAAACATCTTTTTTTGTTAAAATATTTACTATAGTAAGAAAGCAATAAATGTTTATAATTGAAGAAAATGTAGATCTGAGAGTTGTCATAAATTTATAGTTCTGTGAAAGTTAACAAATTGAACATTTTGATGATCAGAACCCAGGTCAAGAATCAGAATATTGCAATACCCTAGAAGTTCCCATTCTCTCTCCATTTAGACACTACTTCCCCCACCAAGGACAGCACTATTCTGACTTCTAATACCGTAGATTAGTTTATGTGATTTTCTCCTACATTACATATACCCTTTTGTATTTAACTTCATTTGCGTAATAGTATGTTGTATGTAAAGTCGAAGTTATTTTAATCCAAGTCTGCTTATGTGTGTCAGGTGTATCATGATATATATGGATTTTTTAAATTTGAAAGGGAAGTGAATTTATATGATTAAATAGAATTTGGAATAGTTCCACTAATTCCAACTTTAAAAAAACTTTAAAAATCATTTTCTGAATATGTCTTTTTTTCCTCTTCAGTCTGACCTTTTAATAGATTTTAGGCATTAACACATTTTGATAGGTGAATTTTTTTTCTTTAATTTTTTTCAAAATGACTGTTTAAAGAAAAATTAATAGATCACCATTTGGAGTTCAAAGCTACCAGTTAGTAAGTTGGAAAAACTAGAATTTCAGTCCAATGAAAGTTTTATGTTGACCTAATTAAATTGGTAGAATGATTATGAAAATTAGCTTAGGATTTTTATGGAGAAAAAGGGTAGATGGTAAGCATTTCTTGGACCTCACTGCAATAATATTTTCAGTGGAAGGCCTCATTAATAGTTACAAAGTATCTTCATGTGATTGTTTCTCTATTCTCCCCTTGTTTTTTCAATTTCTTTCATTGATTTCTATTTCTCTTGTTCTATTTCTAGTCTTCTGGTGACTCTACTGTAATGAGACATGCTATAGAAATGGACTAGTTTTTCTTTTCCTATGTTTGCTTGATAGTGTTTTCTATTCCTTGATTTAAGATAAATTTTAATTTCTTTTTATTTGTTTTTTACTCAGTCCTTTGTTGAATTTTAGGTTTTTTTTCTCTGAGTTGGCAGTGCTTTGTGAGGAAGATTCTACTGCCCATCTCTTGGTGTGCATATCCTCAAGAAAGTAAAAGAGAGTATTGCATAGGAAATTGATTAAATACTTGACAGCAATTTGGCAACATGTGCTTAGTATAAATGAGTAAAATAGAATAAAGTGAAGTGAAGTCGCTCAGTTGTGTCCGACTCTTTGCCACCCCATAGACTGTAGCCCGCCAGGCTCCTCTGTCCATGGAGTTCTCCAGGCAAGAATACTGGAGTGGGTTGCTATTTCCTTCTCCAGGGGATCTTCCCGACCCAGGGATTGAACCCTGGTCTCCCGCATTGCGCATTGCGGGCAGACGCTTTAACCTCTGAGCCATCAGGGAAGCCCAAAATAGAATAACATTTACTTATTTCAGTATGCAAAAACAAGAGTAAATGTGAAAGTGAAGCAATATTCAACTGTACTAAAGGTGAAGTTTTGATGAAGTGAGTTTTCTAAACATTGGTGATTTGAAAGATATTAATATTCGCTCCACTTAAAATATTCTTATGCATATACTCTTTGAAAGTATGGAAAACAGTGACTTTGTAAGTCCCTGAAGGTGGGAACATTTAATAACCTTGGAATATCCCTGTTGATTCTGAGTCTAGAACATTTAGTTCACTGAACCAGATTTAAACTGTGTGGATTATTAGTTACCAAAAGAATGCTTGTTTTTAGTGGTGAATTTTGAGTGATTGCTTGTTTGATTTTATTAATTAGGAATGATTAAATGCAGTAAATCTATATTTTTAACCATGCTTTTCAGGATTATATTAGTTACTGCTCTTGTAATACTGGTACATAGTTTTTTTTCCTGACTATTTTTAATGATTTTTCCTAGCATAGAGCTGAGCTACTGTGGTAAATTCTTGGCTCGCTAACATGATCAGAACTTGGTCTAAATGATATTTTATCAAAACATTACCAGTTTTATGAAGGATTTATCAAATGATGTGTTGTTTACAGACAGTCTAGAAATTACTTGTTATGAAGTAGATGTTTTCCTTCTAAGCAGTCCTCTTGGAAGGGCACGTACTTGTTTTAGAGATGATGTCACTGTTCAAACTATTTTAAAAATTCTGCTTCTGAAGATTACTAAAGCTTATAGACTTTTAGATTGGTATTTGGTTTCTCCTTTGGGATGAATTGGAGTTCAGGAAGTGGTTAAATATAAATTGGGTTCAAATGTAGGGGGAATTCCATTTGATTTATTCACTCATTAATTTGAAGAGAATTCATTGAGCATCTGCTGTATTTTAGCATTGTATTAAATACTGGAATATATGTGACAAAATAGTTTTTCTTAAAAATATACAACCTCTATTTGTGATGACTGCCGTTGTAATCTGGTTAGTGACTTCTTCACAGCCATTCTCCTTTCCTAAGTCTTCCTTTTGTTCATTCTGTTTGGCAAAACAGCCTCTCTCTATTCATTCCTACTCAGTCTCTTCTCAGGGCCATTGTACTTATTACATTCTGTCTGGATTCTTCCCCTAGTCTTAGTAGGCTTGCTGTCTCACCTCATTTAACTCTGTTCAAATACCACTTTATCAGTGAGGCCTTCTCTGATCACCTGTTGTAACCCTCATCTGCATCATTTTCCGTTTGGCTTTGTTTTCTTCCATAGCTCTTGTCGCTGTTGCCGACTGCAGTAGTATTTATTGTCTCCTGGAGTGTAGATTTTGTGAGGACACACACTTGGTGGTGTTCCCCATTGTGTCCCCCGCACCCGGCACAGCCCCAGCGCACTATATGCTCTTGATAAGGACCACAAATCATTTATTGGCTGAGTAAATGATCAAATTTGTGTTTAGTTTGAGGGCTTCAGACTAATTTTTTCAACAACTTACTCAATGTCTTAACCATGTGGTCATGTATATCAAGCTTACTATATTTCACACTTACTGATTACCTTACTCTTATAAAAACCTTTCTGTATTTTCCATCTGGGTCTTCAGTGCATTGCTTCAATGGGCCAGATCACCCAAGAGAACACCCAGGAGACATTCTGACCTCATTCCTTGTCCTTTTTCTGCACGTCAAATCTGGGACCAGATGGTAATGATTTTATCTTTGAAATACTGAAAAATCTTTTTTTTTGTAAGCACTAGGAAGTTTATTCAATATCCTGTGATAAGCCATAATGGAATAAAATATGCAAGATAATACATATATTTATAACTGATTCACTTTGTTCTACAGCAGAAATTAACAACATTGTAAATAAACTATACTTCAATAAAATGAAAGATAAAACAAAATATGTTTTAGTTGCTAAGTCATGTCTGACTCTTTTGCAACCCTATAGACTATACCCAATAGGTTCTGCTGTCCGTGGAATTTCCCTGGCAAGCATACTGGAACGGGTTGCCATTTCCCTCTCCTTGGATAAATCTTTTTTTCCGTTTCTGTTGTCATACCATTACAGAGGCCTCGTTTTCTTTCTTGGGTGATTGCATTGGCTTCATAACTACTATCCCTGTCCTAGTTCTGTCGTTTTCCAAACTGTTCTCTTCACTCTAACTAGAAACTTATTTTCTACAAAGTTAATATTTACTATCTCAGCTGGGTTGAATATCTTCCTTATTTGAACTATAATATATGTTACCCTTCTTGTAATATTGCTATAATTTGCTCACTCCTGCTTCCTTTAATCATAGTTGACAAATACTTATTTACCTTTACTGTGTGCTAGGTAATTTTCTTTTGTTGGTGATTCAGTGGTGAAAACCTTGAATATTTCCATTGGGGAGTTTATGTTCTAGTAGGGAGAACACAGATAAAAGCAAGTCAACACAGAATTTTAAGTAGAAATAAATGCTCAAAATAATGTAAAATTGGAGTATGAGAAAGAGAGTTGATAGGTGGTTAGGGGGATTGTCAGGGAAGACTCTGATACTAGTTAATTCAAGACTAACAGGGAAACAGCAAGTGAAGATGTAGGGGGAAAGTCAAGTAAAAAGAGTATATAATACCATAGGCCCAGAGATAGGAAGGAACCATAGATAGAAAGTGCTTGGGGAGAGGGAGAGTAGAGAATGAGAAACTAGAAGAGGTAGGCAGGAAATAGTGTAGTTGAAGTTTATTGGTGTGGAACCTTGAAGCTGAGTAAGTACTGAGAGTTTAGAGGTAGCAGAAACTTTAGAGATCACTGAAAGTTGTGAGACTTAAGAAAAGGGCTTTCTAAATATTCTAGGTAGATCAGTGATGAGGAGACTTGTAACAATATTAAGAAGGTTGTTTGAAATAAACTTGTCAAACCCTGCTTCCTTTACCCCCAGTTGATTTTGTTATATGCTTACAGACTCATGCAGAGATAAAATAGGAATTACAAATTGAAACAGTATTACTTCAGACCTTACTGGTAATTTGTGCAGGTCCGCATTAACCACAGTTTACTTTTATAATGCTGTGAAAAATATATTTTTAATACTATCAAATTAAACTATTTTGCTTAGAAAACTGAGATTTCTTTTTTGAAAATATACATTCCTAATTATTCTGTGAAATGAAAACTGAGTTTGTAATATGGAAGATCTTGATCCAAATTCTTGCTCCATAATCTGCAGAGAAATACCTAACTTGCTATTTAATTTTCTGAGCCTAAGTTTTCTTTTTTGTGGGAAGGGTTATATTAGGCTAGTACAAAAGTAATTTTGCTTTTGTATTGTTGAGCTTTACCGTTTGATATTGGAATATGTTCTTAAATAAATGTGGTTATATTATACATCATTTCAATGTGCACTTCTTGCTTTACATGTTTTGCTAATGAATTATTACTTGCTGTTTATTTTATATGTATTATAGACTATGGATGATGTTAGACGAAAAGCAAATTCAAGTGATTTTCTTATTTGAGTTCAAAATGGGTCATAAGCAGTAGAGATTCCTTGCAACATCAACAGTGCATTTGGCCCAGGAGCTCCTGATGAATGTACAGTGCAGTTGAAGTTCTTCAGAGGAGACAGAGCCTTGCGGATGAGCTCAGTGACTGGCCATTGGAAGCTGACAATGACTGACTTGAGAGGATCATTGAAGTTGATCCCCTTATAACTCTAAGAGAAGTTGCCTAAGAACTCAGTGTTGACCATTCTTTGGTTGTTTGGCATTTTAAGCAAATTGGAAGGGTGAAAAAGCTTGATAAGTGAGTGCCTAATGAGCTGATCACAAATCAAAAAGATCGTTGTCATGAAGTGTCATCTTCTCTTACTCCATGTATCAACTATGAACCATTTCTGGATTGGATTGTGACGTGTGAAGCAAAGTGGATTTTATACAACAGCCAGCGACAACCAGCTCAGTGGTTGGACCAAGAAGAAGCTCCAAAGCACTTCCAAAAGCCAAACATGCACAGAACAGGTCATGGTCACTGTTTGATGGTCTGCTGCCAGCCTGATCCACTTCAGCTTTCTGAATCCTAGCGAAACCATTACGTCTGAAAAGTATGCTCAGCAAATCAATGAGATGAACTGAAAACTGCAAACCCTGCAGCCAGCATGGGTTAGCCGAAAATGGCTCAGTTCTTCTGCATGACAGCACCTGACCACATGTCACACAGGTGCTTTAAATGTTGAATGAATTGGACTACAAAGTTTTGCCTCATTTGCCATATTCACCTGACCTCTTGCCCACTGACTACCATTTATTCAAACATCTTGACAACATTTGGCATGGAAAATGCTTTCCAAGAGTTTGTTAAGTCCTGAAGCAAGGATTTTTATGCTACAGGAATAAACAAATCTATTTCTTGTTGACAAAAATGGGTTGATTGTATTGATTCCTGTTTTGGTGAATAAAGATGTGTTTGAGCCTCTTTATAATGATTTAAAATTTGGGTCTGAAACTGTAATTACTTTTATGCCAACCTAATACTCTGGCTCTTATAAGATTATTATAGTATAAGATGAGAAAATTTCTTCAAAGATTCTAGCATAGTGTCTGTCAAATATTAGGATGAAAACCCAGAAGGTAAATGCTATTAAATAAATAAAATAATAGTGATTTATTCATTCTTTTAATCTTGGACATTTGGTCATTTGAAGTTCCTTGCTCTTATAAAGAGTAATTTTATATATAGTCTTGTATATGAATTCTGGTACTCATACATAAGTTACTCTAAGTTGTATAATTTTGTGTAGAATTACTGCTTATGTGAAAAAATTATACATCATAGTAGAGATATGTTAGAGTTGTTCTTGATCCACATACTTGGGATTATCAGACTTTCATTAAAAATATTATGAAAAATTTCGGTCATAATATGTAAGAAAAATATAAGGATTTCTCATATATTCCTTATCCCCCTTCAACTGTATAAACATATGGGGCAGTCTTACTTCATATATTTTCCTTTTTTCTTTGTGGATAACTTTAAAGCAAACAGGCATGTATTATTTTCATTTGTAAGTACATCTGTGTGTATTTCTAAGGGATAAGGACTTTAAAATATTTAACTGCAATATTATTAGCACAACTAAGTAAATTAGCAGTAATCCTCTTTAGATCATCTAGTATTTAGTGTTCAGATTCCTGTCTTACAGATAACATTTTGAGTCAGGATTCATACATGTTTGGTTTCATTTCTATATATATATATAATATATATATATATCACATTGCTTTTTTTCTACATAATCTGTCTTTTCACATTATGTATTATTTTGCCTTTAAATATCTTGAAAAACAAATGTGTTTAAATGGTTGTTTGTACTATTTTGAAATTCATTGTATGTCCTGATTCTAAGTCTGAAGAATTTTGAAAAGTTCTCAATCTTTGAGGTTTTGAGTATTGCATCTCCTACATTTTTTCTTATCTTGTTTAGGAATTCTTATTAAATACGTTAGACTTATTATTATTGTTCTTGTTTTTTAAATTCTTTCATGTATTTTGTCTGCTTTTTTCTTGGGAATCAAATACATATCATCTTCAGATACATCTTCCAGTTCGTTAGTGATATATAATATCTTATAATCATCTAAGCAGAACTTCTTAAAAACGGCATGATTGAAATTTTTAAAAACTCAATGGAGGGATAAAATAATAGATACAGTTGAGGGGAGAGCTAATGAACTGAAAATACATCTGCTGCTGCTGCTGCTAAGTCGCTTCAGTTGTGTCCTGGTGGGCTGCTGTCTATGGGGTTGCACAGAGTCGGACACAACTGAAGCGACTTAGCAGCAGCAGCAGCAGCAGCAGATAATATCTTTCATTTCATTAGTTCTCCCCTCAACTATCTATTCTTTTATCCTCCCATTGAGTTTTAAAATTTTCACTCATGCTGTTTTTATTTTAAGAAGTTCTGCTTAGATGATTGTAAATTTTGAATCTTATGTTTCCAGTCCTTTCTTTTAAACCAAAAGTTTGCAAGGTATAGCTTGAAGATCTTGTGATGAAAGGCTTACAAAGCTGCATTTCTAATAGTCTTATTTAGACATAGACATGCTCATTTAATATTGTCTATACCTGCTTTGGTGCTACTATTAATTAATTACTTATAAAATAGTGAGGTGAAGTCACTCAGTTGTGTCTGACTCTTTGCTACCCTGTGGACTGTAGCACACCAGGCTCCTCCATCCATTGTATTCTCCAGGCAAGAATACTGGAGTGGGTTGCCATTTCCTTCTCCAGGGGATCTTCCTTACCCAGGGATTGAACCCAGGCCTCCCACATTGCAGACAGAGGCTTTAACCTCTGAGACCTTGTATTAATAGCTTTCAAAGCCCCAAATATTTAGTCTGACCCTTAATGGAACAAGTTTGCGAAATCCCCTGCTGTATTTTCTTTTTATTTTTTTTTTAGTATTTATTTATTTGGCTGCACTGAGTCTTAGTTGTGGAAACAGGATCTTCATTGCAGCATGCGGGATCTACTTTGCTGACCAGGAGTCGAACCTGGGCCTCCTTCTATTGGGAGCGTGGTGTCTTAGCCACTGAACCACAAGGGAAGTCCCCCCGCCCAACTTTAGATACATAAAATATTATTTCATTGTTTGTATTATGTATATGGTAATTCTAGTATTTAAAGTCTTTTTAGTTTTTTGTTTTGTTTGTTTCTATTGATACTGACTTGTTTTCGTGTTTCCTTCTGTGTTTATAACCAGGGTAAGTAAGGGTGGCTTCTTAATTG
>SJYA01002588.1:907592-1081034 GCA_006410615.1 Neotragus moschatus
TGGCTTCTTAATTGGGTGGGTGGGTGGGTTGGAATGGTGCTTAATGGTTGAATTTGCCTCTCCTTCTTGCCAGGGAATATGGTAGACCAAGGAATACTTTAAAATTCTCTCGTTGAGATTTTTTTTGATTGTGCAAAAGAATATATCTAGGTTACAGAGACACTTGCTTCAGAGTCTCAGGGAAGTCTCTCTTTATTTTTCAGCTTTACCTAGAAATACTTTTCTTTGCTCTCTGCCTCTGATGGATAAGTGTTCTAGGTGTGTCCAGACTCACAGAATGAAAGCAGATGGTCAGCATAAACCACACTGTTTGCGTAAAAGGTTTAGGGCCAGTAAGCCACTTTTGCCAGTTAGGGTGGGAGAAACATTCCCTGAGTTTGTTTCCAGATGTAAGCCAGCAACTAACCTGGTAAGCAGATCTTTTTAAGGAAAAGCAGTTGGGCCTGTTAGGTTAAGTTTTTCTGCATAAATGTACAAATGCAACACCTGAGGATATTGATTTAATGAGAAGTCAGATTAGGTAGGTATGGGAGGGTACAAGATTCTACATTTCTAACTTGCTGCGAGGTAGCACCCATTTTGGTAGTTCACAGATGTACTTCAGTAGCCAGGTAGCTGCCCTGAAGCAGAAGTCTTTCTTTCCAGTGTTTTTTTTTTAAATCATAAATAGTAAATTTTTATTCTGAACTGATAGAAAAGTTATTTGTTGGGGATTAAATTCTCTGTGGTGACAAGTTTTTTCCTTATTGAACTTTACTGAAGTTGACTAAGGAGATCTAAATTTCTACTTCTATATTGGTACATACTTTGTGTCATTGGGAGAAACACAGTTTTGATGACTTTGTTGTAGAAAAGAATGCAGGGTCTGGGATGTTGGTAATATTAATTGTACAGACCCACAGCCTATTATCCACAGTTCTTGAAAGCTGTTTTTTGTAAATAAAGTGACATGACAAAACCTAACCTGACCTAAACTTACTTGGCAGCAAAACGTGACCAGAATTTGTATTATCTTAGTGTGTCTAACCAGCATGTCAGACAAAGGCTCATCTGAAGGTCCTGTAGTAGAAGTATGTAAAGCAGTCATTTAAAGGCGTTATCAGAAAGCATAAATAAATATAAAAATATTAGCAGTTAGTGTGGTCATATTCAGATGTCCTGTTCATGCAAGAGATAGCCAAAGAAGTGCTTTATATTGTTATATTTATAATAGTTCAGAGCTTTTTAAGGTTAAATTCAAACAACGTTTGTAAATTTACTTTTAGATTTTGATTATTGGTGCTAATTCAGTTATTTATGCATGCCTGAGTGAAATGTATGGAAGAATAACAAGTAGTAAATTTTTAATTAGAGAGTTTGTTTACATTTGTATTATACAAATCAATTGTATATTATGGTATTTTTGCATAATTAAAATCACCATTGACCAAGGTTCATGAAAAAGCTTAATATATCATGTGTCGCCCTCATACCTGGGCCTCCAGATTAGTCATTATGTTTTTGTCTTGATAATTTTGATGAGATGTGTCTTCTTTGATGTATATAAATGATTTTATTGAGCCATAAAAAGCATAAACAGAATACTACATGTGGTAATATCCACAGGGCACTGATTCAGAACTTGGTAGTACATAAAAATAAGATACTACTGTGATATAGTCTGTGTAAGATGTCTCAGTGATATTTGTTGTCTTGGATGTAATTTTCTAGTTCAGACATTATTACTATTGGCTGTAGAAGGAAATTTTGGAAATTTTTTTTTTATTTTTTAAGGATGAATTAATTTGATTACAGGACATACTGAATTTGAGATGACAGATCACCAAACATGAAAATAGATTTGTCTTTTAACAAATGTAGAATAATGATAAAATGTAGAATTGAAACTTTGAGGCTTTGTTTATTTAAAGGTTAAAATTGAATTTGTTAGTGCTATGGAGACAATGAAAAAAGAAACCTAAGGGCAAATGATAGAATTTTTGGTAATAAAGAATATAAAATAGGAGGAAGGAATGCAAATCTTTAAGAGAGGTACATAAGCAACAGTGAGAAATAGGTATGAAGAGGACCAAGATAGTGTGATTATAGAAACCAAGAGAAAGAAGGTAGGTTTGGTTATCATTGGCCAATAGTACTATAATGGAAAAGTCAGGGAGTTTGAAAAGCTGAGAAAAAACCTTTGCATCGGGCAAATAGTGAGCTTGTAGAGGATAACTTTAGTGGAATGGTGGCCTAGATACCTAATTGGTAGAATTTATAAGATGAGGTAGGAATTAATTGAGTCTCAGAGAGTTTTGGTAGAAGTAATGTCACATCAAAAATGGGAAACATTGGGCAGAAGCATTTTTTTTTTAAGACATGTAAAAGAGGTCAATTAGAAATAGTGAGTAATTAATGATGGAAATACTGGAATTAGTCAGGTGTGAAACCAATAATACAAATGGAAAGGTTAGAAAATAACATTGTAATAGCATTTTTCAGCTTTCTAACTCACATTCAAATTGTGTCCTGCTGCCAAAGTGTATTTGTACCCTTTGCTTCTCAAGTCTCTGAGAGGAAGTCCTTAGTTACATTCATAGAAGCCACCTGTCAGACAAGTGATCCTACCTATAAATAGTCGTTTCATAGAGAAAAACAGAAACATAAAAATAGCTGTATAAGCAAAATGTACAGCTAACTTTGTAAATAAATCTAATAGGCTGGAGATATATAACAATTGTCTTAGCTTTTAGGCACAGCTGTTCTGTTCTTTTACAAGGTTCATTTACATAGTGAATTGTTTCAGAAACAGAACTTTTTTCTTATGATGAAAGATTTCTGAAGAGAGGACTGTGGAAACAAACGTAATGATTTAACAGACTAAGACATAGAAGTTTTAGCAGAACATCCAGTGATTATAATCTTTATATGGAAATTGATTTTAGTTATTCACCATCTTAGAAAATGTTCTGATTGCAGAGAGTGCTTTTCATAGATTTTCTGCAGAAAAATAACAATAAAATAATGTGATGACCAAGATTTCTTTGAATCTTTTTTGTAGCCTGGTGAATGGCTTTTGTGTATACTTTGTATGTGTTCACAGAGTGAAAGTGCTTTGTGAATTTGGTTACCATTTTGTACAGGAATTATGACAAATGTTATAAGCCTAAACATTCTGATCTCTAATTTTACTGTAAAAAAGGGAAAGAGGTGAACTCTTAAGAAAGTACTTCATACTTTTTCCCCAACTCTTCTTCATTTTCTACCACAAATATCTAAGTTATTTTTATCAGAAAATCTTTAAAAATTCACAGATTACTTACCATGTAAAAATAGATGATGATGAAATGATTAGAAGATAATTAGGTAAGGTAAATAATTAAAGTCAACGCAGTTCATTATTAATCATATTAAATAATAAGCTTATTCTTACCTTAGAAAGAGTGATTGCTTTCCAAAGCAATAGAAATTGAAAAACAGATATATTAAAGCAATGTGATCTTTCTTATTTGCTCCTTTTTTATATGCATCTCTACTATAGTTATTGTCATTATTATAATTAATCACAAGATAGCATTTCCATTATAAATTCTTACATTTTAATCTTCATAGTGTGGTGTAGGGCATCTATTCAGTAAATGTATTTTGAGGTGGTTACTGTGTATCAGACATGATACTGTGTGTCATGCCATTAGGATGGCATCATAATCGTGAACCGAAGGTCAGACTATCATGTAATTACAAACTAGTATGTACACTGAAGATACATTCTCCTTTGAAAGACAGGAGACTTGCATATGCAGGGTGATTGCATAGGGAATAAGATAGACTCTAGAGTCAGATAACTTCGATTCATATCTTACTACCGTATCTGGTATTTATGTGACTTTAGGCAAATGAACTAATGTTCTTTTTTTTTTTTTTAACATGAGAATGATAATATTAGCACCTACCTTGTATGGTTGGTATGGAGATGAAGACAGATTTTTCATGTAAAAATATTAGCAAAATAGGTTGTAGTGCTTGTCTTACAGTCTAGTGAAGTCTTTATCAAACTTTTTGTTTTCCCATAGTATTACTAGTAAGTGTTTTATATATATATATATGTATATATACACCTATTCCCATTTCATGTTGATCTCCAGACCTGAGACTATATCTTATATTTACTAATATTTCTCATCTAAGCAGTTGGCATAGTGTATTGGCACAGTAAACCCTGAAATGTACAATTGAATAAAACTTAGATGTGGTTAAGACTCCGAATGTAGGGACCATGGGTTCAAGCCCTGCTTAGAGAAAATCCCACATGCCGCATGGCCAAAAGAAAACGAAAGGGAAAAAAAAAGAAAACTTAGAAATCTAAAGTTACTCCCAAGATAAATCAAAACTGTACTTTATAGGATACCTGTGTGTTTTTAGTTATATAATAAAATGGTTAAATATAATCTAGAGAGGAAACCTATGTTCCTATTATACTGTTCCCAGGATGCAGGAACAAGAACCCAACAAAACTATTCTCTTCCAGTCTCTGGGAAAAGGAGATAGAGAAAAGATTTAGTTGTAAGAAAGTATACAAACGGTGGCTGAGTTTTAACTAACTATACCTCTGGTGGTCATATCATTTACAATACAGCCTGGGATACTTCGGGGAGTGAAAGGAGGTGGTATTAATCACACTGGCATGATAGGTGTAAATTAGAACTTAGATCAGATACATATTCTGTCATAACTGTTGTGATAGCGGTATGAAGAATGTATCATGAGAACATAAAGAATGGTGCTTGCAGGTTAAGGAAAATTTTACACATCTGAGTAAGACTTCTGAGGAATGAGGATTTCTTCCAGATCAGGTAGGGAAAGAAGGGGGGGCATGCCTGGCTAAAGAAACCGAGTGCTATCTTGCTGTCTCTGTAGTCTTGCCTCTAAACGAATTATTCCCTCTCAAGAGGTGCTTCATATCCATCATTCTTCTAAAGTAGCCCTACGAAACTATTCAATTTTTAATATAGTTAATAACATTTAAGGAGCTTATAACTAAACTGATTTGCTTGCAGAAGTAATTGATAGGTTTTCCTTGTCCATCTCTATTACATATTTATATTTAAAATACAACAATGATTAAAAGAAGATTATTGTCTGCTTCAGTTGCTGGTGAGGAAAAATGATCATTTTCAGTACTGAGGGTAGATAATTCCTGCTCTGCATTCCAGATTGTTACACCAGAACAAATGGATGAAAATTACAAAGGGACAGAGTTTGGCATCAGTATAAGGGGCAATATTCTACTAACTCTATCCAGCATCCGCTGGATCATGGAAAAAGCCAGAGAGTTCCAGAAAAACATCTACTTCTGCTTTATTGACTATGCCAAAGCCTTTAACAGTGTGGATCATAATAAACTGTGGAAAATTCTGAGAGAGATGGGAATACCAGACCACCTGACCTGCCTCTTGAGAAATCTGTATGCAGGTCAGGAAGCAACAGCTAGAACTGGACATGGAACAACAGACTGGTTCCAAATAGGAAAAGGAGTACGTCAAGGCTGTATATTGTCACCCTGCTTATTTAACTTATATGCAGAATACATCATGAGAAATGCTGGACTGGAAGAAACACAAGCTGGAATCAAGATTGCTGGGAGAAATATCAATAACCTCAGATGGTTAAAGAATCTGCCTGCAGTGAGGGGGATCTGGGAGAAGGGAACATCTACCCACTCCAGTATTCTGGCCTAGAGAATTACGTGGACTGCAGAGTCCACGGGATCACAAAGAGTTGGACTTGATGGAGTGACTTTCACTCACTTATTCACTATAATGTTAACATTTTATGGAAAAAACCCCAAATGGACTTTTTGTCCAACCCAGTATAAGAAAGTGGTGCCTGTGTGGTTTAGTAACTTAGTCAAGGATACATGGTTTGTAGGTGATTAAGCTAGATTCCTTTTAAAGCTGTGGTTTTTCTAGTAGTCATGTACAGATGCGAGAGCTGGACCATAAAGAAGGCTGACTGCTGAAGATGCTTTCGAATTATGGTGCAGGAGAAGACTCTTAAGAGTCCCTTGAACAGAAAGGAGATCAAACCAGTCAATCCTAAAGGAAATCAACCCTGAATATTCATTGGAAGGACTGATGCAGAAGCTGAGACTCCAATACTTTGGCTACTTGATGCGAAGACCGGACTCATTGGAAAAGACTCTGATGCTGGAAAAGATTGAANGATCAAACCAGTCAATCCTAAAGGAAATCAACCCTGAATATTCATTGGAAGGACTGATGCAGAAGCTGAGACTCCAATACTTTGGCTACTTGATGCGAAGACCGGACTCATTGGAAAAGACTCTGATGCTGGAAAAGATTGAAAGCAACAGGAGAGGGGGGTGGCAGAGGATGGTATAGATATAGATAGCATCACCACTCCATGGACATAAATTTGAGCAAGTTCCGGGAGATAGTGAAGGACAGCAAAGGCTGGCATGCTATAGTCTGTGGGGTTGCAAAGAGTCAGACACAGTTTAGCAACTAAACAGCAACAGCAGCAAGCTAGATTCAAATCCAGTTCTTTTCTATTTCAGAATTGTTCTATTACTCTCATATAAATTTATGCCACTAGTATTTGGTCATTAATTTACTCTGTATACTTGAACCAAAATGTATTTAAGTATCCATTTTATGCTATATGTTTATTGACAGGTAAGGATATTAATAATATGATTTATCACAGCATGTTACAAAGCAGTATGTATTGGAAACATTTTAAAATAAATGCATGCTTACTCATGTATATGTATATACACATCTGTGCACATATGTATATGTACATACATGGAGAATTAAGCTAAAGGGGGAATGAATATGTGTATATATATATATGTGTGTCTATAGATGTATAGAGATAAAAGGTTTCTTAACTGTAGTTTTCTTTTGGTAGTTTTCTGTATATATATTTGTATCTGTGTATGGATGTTTGTGCTTATATAATATTAAATTGCTAAAGATGGACTGTAGTTATTTCATTACTTCCAGAGAGTCACTGGGAACATGCATCGGACCACAAGTTACACAATGAGAGGAAAAGAGCAACTGTAATTTTAGCGGTTCTTTTGTGTTTTGCTTCCTTGCATTTGAATGGTTGGCCATCATTGCCAGCTAGCCACACTTTTTTTTTTTTTTTCATTTTTTTTCAAACCACATTTTTTTTTTTTTTCCTTCTCTTTTTTCCTTAATGCAGCCCTGGGCTAAACTACTGGGCTTCAGGGAAATCCTAGTGGATTGTCTCATTTGTGCCTTATACATTTCACATAGCACAGTTTTGGAGAAGCTGAATTGGAAACATTAAGTGAAAGTAGTAAGAAATCAGAGAGAAACTCCTCCTTAAATTCTCTCCCCTGTGCACCCCCCCCAATAAAAAGCCCATTGATTTCAACTTGCTCATGTAGTTTTAAGTTCTGCCTAGCATAGGAGTTGACAGTTGACAGATCATGAGCCAGTGTTATTGAAACATAGCCACATTCATTTACTTATCTGTTTTCTACATTGCTTTCTTAATTACAACAGAATTGAGGTTACAACAGAACAGACTTTATGGCCTAAAATACTTACTGTCTGGGTCTTTTTAATTAAAACGTTTAGGTACTCTTGATCTAGCATGTAAGGAAGAAACCAGGGACTTCTCACTTAACCAGGGAAAATTTACCCTAGTATTTGAAGTTATGGATCCCCATAGAACATTGTAACATATGAGCATATGTAGTATTTGATGTTTAAAATGGCCCTAATGCTATTTTTGAATTTGTCTGGGAAGAAGTATGAGTTTCTGGAAGGAAACATGTTCTGTCTTTCAGGAAATATATTATGAAGAAACTTAGAAGTTCTTCTATATTCCAGTTCTGTTTGGGGGTTCCTGGTAATTGTATGGGGCTTTCCTGGTGGCTCAGAGGTTAAAGCATCTGCCTTGAATGCGGGAGACTCGGGTCCGATCCCTGGGTTGGGAAGATCCCCTGGAGAAGGAAATGGCAACCCATTCCAGTACTCTTGCCTGGAGAATCCCATGGAGGGAGGAGCCTGGTAGGCTACAGTCCATGGGGTTGCAAAGAGTCCTGGTGGCTCAGATGGTAATTATATATAAGACAAAGGGATGAGGAGGGGAAAGAAGAAGAAAGGCTGATTTGATTTGGATTGACAACAACAGTGCATTCAAGTGTGGTAGGTGCATTTTATATCAGTATTTATTAGGCAAACATTTGACATAGTGTTGGCTTCTGACTACCTGTCAGTTTTCATTTTGTGGCTTTTTTTGTTGTTAATCCTCAGTTTTCTTCCAGTTGTATATAAGGTCCAGTAGGAAATGATGTCTCTTGTTCATTGATGTATTATTCCCAGTACCTAAAACAGTACTTGACCATAGTAGGTGTTCAGTTAATATTTCTTGAATAAGTTCAGACATGAAGTTTTATTTTTGTCACAAAATTGTGGCTTTTCAGAAATGTCTGCAATCAGTTTGTACCTAGAAAATAGACAATAGTTAGAAATATGCAAGCCTTTTTGAAAACTATACCTTCAGCCTAATCATCACATTAGTCCTATCACATATTACGTAGCAGAAACTGGGTCCTCGCTTTAGTGAAACTGTTTGATATCTGACTACTCAATTATAAATTGATGTAAGATGGTTAAATTATATATTTCTAGTAGGTGAATTTCACACTGGCTTTTAGTAAACTCTGACTTCCAAACTGCTGTAGGTTGTGAATTAGCGCAAGTGTTGTTAAAAATTATAATATGTTCTCAAATATAGTTAAATCATTTAAAAATCATTGGCTTACTTATAATTTTTCAGTGTCTCCAAACAGGTACCATTTATAGCAAAAAGATGTGATCTATTCATAGTTCCTTGCAGTTTTTTTTTTTTTTTTGTATGAGCTCTGATACCACACGGTGATAAGCTGTTTTCATTCCACGTTTGAAATGAAAGAGTTACTAATTATAAAGACAGCTTTCCTGGTGGCTCAGTGGGTAAAGCATCTGCCTACAATGCGGGAGACTGGGGTTCGATCCCTGGGTCAGGAAGATCCCCTGGAGAAGGAAATGGCAACCCACCCCAGTACTCCTGCCTGGAATATCCCATGGACTGAGAAGCCTGGTAGGCTACAGTCCATGGGGTTGCAAAGAGTCGGACACGACTGAGCGACTTTCCCTTCACCGTAAACCATCTAATATTAGATCAAATTTCATTAGAGTTAAATATACCCAGTATTTGTAGGAAATGTTCTGAAATCAAATGAATGATCTTGTGGTTGTTCAGTTGCCCAGTCATGTTCAACTCTTTGGGACTCCATGGACTGTAGCATGCCAGCATGCCAGGTCCCTGTCCCTCACCATCTCCCAAAGTTTGCCCAAGTTCACATCCATTGCATCTGAGATGCCATCCAGCCATCTCATCCTCTGACACCATCTTCTTCTGTCCTCAATCTTTCCCATCATCAGGCACTTTTCCAGTTAGTTGTCTGTTTGCATCAGATCAGCAAAATACTGGAGCTTCAGCATCAGTCCTTCTAATGAGAATTCAGGGTTGATTTCCCTTAAGATTGACTCTTTTGATCTTGTGTCTTAGTCACTCAGTGGTGTCCAACTCTTTTCAATCCATGGACTGTAGCCCACCAGGCTTCTCCATCTATGGGATTTTCCAGGCAAGAATATTGGAGTTTTGTTGCCATTTCCTTCTCCAGTGGATCTTCCTGACCCAGGGATTGTACCTGGGTCTCCCATATTGCAGGCAGGCTCTTTACCATCTGAGCCACCAGGGAGGCCCTGGTGGGTTTTGATCTTAGTATGTAGTAATTTCAAAAAGATTGGAGATAGCTAGGATATGTAATGGAGAAGGAAATGGCAACCCACTCCGGTGTTCTTGCCTGGAGAATCCTCTGTATGGAGGAGCCTGGTGGGCTGCTGTCTATAGGGTTGCACAGAGTCGGACACGACTGACGCGACTTAGCATGTATGCATGCACTGGAGAAGAAAGTGGCAACCCACTTTAGTGTTCTTGCCTGGAGAATCCCAGGGACGGAGGAGCCTGGTGGGCTGCTGTATATGGGGTCTCATAGAGTCGGACATGACTGAAGCGACTTGGCAGCAGCAGCAGCAGGATATGTAATATGCTTAGTGGTTTGACACTAACCAGTGTGTGGTTGTTATGGCTCACACTGAGTATAACAGTATGGAGAGAAGTAGATGCAAGCTAAATTTATAGAACAATGTGATGTTTCATTTGCTGAGGAAAACACTTATTCAAAACAAATAGCTCCTTAGTTTGTGTTAACAGATTAAAATCTCAAAGGAAAGTCATAATGGATCTTAAAGTAAAATATCAATAATGTGACAATTTTTTCTTTTTTAGCTTGTGCTTTTGTTTAAAACAAATAGGATGCTGAATATGTTAATAGAAAAATAACTTGAATATTGACACTGTATCCAAGGGTTGGCAGATTCCCAACCACAGGGCAATTTCTGGCTGTGGCTTGTTTTTGTAAAACAGGTGAACTAAGGATTGTTTTTGCTTTTTAAAAGCTTTTTTTTTTTCTTTCAGTATTTTAAAGATGTTCCCGTCTTCTCATTTGCTTTGTTTTCCGGGAGAAATTTGTCATTCTTCTCTTTATTTTTCTGTATGTAACTTGTCTTTCTTTGTTGTTGTTCAGTCGCTAAGTCGTGTTCTATTTGAGACCTCATGGGCTGTAGCATGCTGGGCTCCTCTGTCCTCCACTATTTCCTGGAGTTGGCTCAAATTCATGTCCATTGAGTCTGTGATGCTGTCTAACCATCTTATCCTCTGCCACCCTCTTTTCCTTTTGTCTTCAGTCTTTCCCAGAAACAGGATCTTTTCCAGTGAGTTGGCTCTTCTCATCAGGTGGCCAGAGTATTGGAGCTTCAGCATCAGTCCTTCCAATGAATATTCAGGATTGATTTCCTTTAGGATTGACTGGTGATCCCCTTGCAGTCGGAGGGACTCAAGAATCTTCTCCTACACCACAGTTTGAAAGCATCAGTTCTTCCACGCTCAGCCTTCTTTATAGTCCAACTCTCACATCTGTGTATGAGTGTTGTAAAAACCGTAAATTTGACTGTGTGGACTTTTGTTAGCAAAGTGATGTCTCTGCATTTTAATACACTGTCTAGGTTTGTCATAGCTTTATGGAGCAAGTGTCTTTTAATTTCATGGCTGCAGTCTTTTTTTTTAATCTGGTTGCTTTTAAGATTTTTCCTCTATCAGTGATTTTGAGTAATTTGATTGTGATGTACCTTGGTCTATTTTGTTCCTTTTCCTTGTGCTTGGGATTGATTGAACTTCGTGGATTTATTGGCTTACTTTGATCAAACTTGGGAAGTTTTCATCTATTATTTCTTCAATTAATTCTTCTATTCCAAACTTTTTTCTTTAGGGACTCCGGTTACACATATTGCAATTTTGGTAAGCTGCTTGAATCCCTATAGTTTGCTGTTGGTCTTTTCATTTTTCTTTTTTCCCTTTGTGTTACATTTTGGATACTTCTTGCTTTGTCTTCAAAATTCACAGCACTTACTTTCTATAAAATCTATTATGCTTTTTTTCTCATCCAGTATATTTACATCGGAGACACTGTAGTTTTCATCTCCAGAAATTGTTTGAGTTCTTTTTACACTTTTCTTGCCTCTCCCTAAGGTTTTGAAATATAGACTACAGTTATAAAAATTGTTTTAATGTCCTTTTCTACTGATTGTATTAGATTGTTGCGAGAGTAATTGAGGTTTGTCATTGTTGAACTTTGCCATTTGATATTGGAATAGTCTTAAATAAATGTGATTATGTTATGCATCATTTTAATGCACATTTCTTACTTTGTCTTTTTGCTAATGACTTTTACTTGCTGTTTATATTTTAGACTAGGGAAATGATGTTACACAAAAAGTAAATTTGAGTGATTTTCTTACTCAAGTTCAACAGGGGTCATAAAGCTACAGAGATAACTTGCAACATCAATAACACATTTGGCCCAGGAACTGCTAACGAATGAACAGTGCAGTGGTGGTTCAAGAAGTTTTCCACCTCATGCGAAGAGTTGAAAAAGACTCTGATGCTGGGAGGGATTGGGGGCAGGAGGAGAAGGGGACGACAGGGGATGAGATGGCTGGATGGCATCACTGACTCGATGGACGTGAGTCTGAGTGAACTCTGGGAGTTGGTGATGGACAGGGAGGCCTGGCGTGCTACGATTCATGGGGTCGCAAAGAGTTGGATGTGACTGAACTGAACTGAAGAGCCTTGAAGATGAGGAGTGCGATGGCTGGTTGTCAGAAGTTGACAACAGCCAGTTGAGAGGATCATCGATGCTAATCCTCTTAGAACTACATGACAAGTTGCCCAAGAACTCAAGTGTCCACCATTCTTTGGTTATTTGGCATTTGAAGCAAATTGGAAAGGTGAAAAAGCTTGATAATTGGGTGCCTAGTGAGCAAATCAAAAAAATGATTTTGAAGTGTTGTCTTCTCTTATTCTGTGCAACAACTAAGAACCTTTTTTTTTTTTTGGATTGTGATACGTGACTAAAGGTGGGTTTTATACGACAACCTGAGATTACCAGCCCAGTGGTTGGATTGAGAAGAGGCTCCAAAGCACTTCCTTCCCAAAGCCAAACTTGCACCAGAAAGGTCATGGCCACCATTTGTCCGTCTGCTGCTGGTCTGATCCACTGCAGCTTTTTAAATCCCCCTGAGATCATTCTGAGAATGCTCAGCAAATTGGTGAGAGAGGCACTGAAATCTGCAAAGCCTTGAGCTGGCATTGGTCAGTACAAAGGACCCAAGTCTTCTCCATTACAACGTCCAACCACATGTCTCACAACCAACACTTCAGAAGTTGAATGAATTGGACTACAAAGTTTTGCCTCATCTGCTACATTCATCTAACCCCTCGCCAAATGATTCACTTGTTCAAACATTTCGGTAACTTTTTGCATGGAACATGCTTCCACAATCAGCAGGATGTGGAAAATGCTTTCCAAGAGTTTATTGAAGTCTGAAGCACGGGTTTTTGCGCCAAAGGAATAAACAAACTTATTTCTTGTTGACAAAAATGTGTTGATTATAATGGTTCCTATTTTGATAAATAAAAATGTGTTTGACCTAGTTACAATGATTTAAAATTCACAGCCTTGAACCGCGATTATGTTTGCACCAACCTAATATAATATGTGTCGGTTCTGGGTTATTTTCAGTTGATTAATTTTTCTGCTTATTATGAGTCATGTTTTCCTGCTTCTTTGCATGTCTGATGATATTTGAATACTAGTCATTATAAATTTTGCTTCATTAGGTGTTTTCTATTTTTCTTTTATGATTCTTACTGAGCTTTGGTCTGAGACATTTTAGTTATTTGGAAATAGTTTGATTCTTTCAAATATTGCTTTGAAGATTTGTTATGTGCCACGTGCTTAGTCGCTTCAGTCGTGTCTGACTTATTGTGACTCCATAGACAGTAGCCTCCTGGGCTCCTCTGTCCATGAGGTTACTCCAGGCAAGAATACTGGAGTGGGTTGCAGTGCCTTCCTCTGTGATCTTCCCAACCCAGGGATCGAACCCAGGTCTCCCACATTGTAGGCGGATTCTTTGCTGTCTGAGCCACCACGGAAGCCCAAGAATACTGGAGTGGGTCGCCTATCCTTTCTTCAGAGGATCTTCCCAATCCAGAAATCGAAATGGGGTCTCCTTCATGGCAGGCAGATTCTTTACCACCTGAACTGCCAGGGAAGCCCAAAGATTTGTTAGGTAGAATCAAAGAAATGTTTAGTCTGTACATGATTGTTCCCCACCACTGAGCCAAGACTTTTCTGAATACTCTGTCCAATCCCCCATGCACATTAAGGTTTTCAGTATGGCCATTAGAAACAAGCACTGCTCCTTGTGTATAAACACATAATACTCATCCCTTTAATTTTTTTGAGTGATAATTTCCTCACACACATGCACCGATCGTTGCTATAATGGCTGCATTAAGGGTCCTTTGACAGATGTTCAGTGCTCTCTCTGTGCAGTGCTCTGTTCTCTGATACTGTTTGTTCTCCTGGGACTCTGAGCTCTGCCTCTTGAACGCAGTTTGCCTAGGTGTCTCCTCTCAGCACCAAGGCCTGGAAACACTCTAATGACAGTAAACTGAGGACAGTTGTAGAGCATTCTTGTTTTTTTTTCATTTCTCAATGATTATTTTTCTTTACTTAATGTCCAGTGTTTTGAGAACTGTTGTTTTATATGTTTTTTTCAATTTGGGGGTTGATTCAAATAAGACAGTATGTTTGATTGCCATTACTACATTATGGTGTTCTTGCAGTTGGGATTGAAATTTTAGAATTAGTGGTTAAATAGTTCCAGGTGATGTAGAGAGTTGGACCATAGGTATAAATGGAGTAGAGAGGTGAAGGTTATTCAGTGAGTCATCCACATAAACTTTGAAGTCTCCTAAGTAGGTAGATTTGAGACAGAATGTAAGACTTTAAAAAAAACTGAGAGTCAAAGTTGTGAAGTTTTAATAATGCACGTTTCATGTGTTTTGTTAGGGAAAATAAAATTATTTTAAAATTATCTTAATCTTTTAAAATTATGTTTAATTATTTTATCTGTTCTAGAACCTTCTGACAACTTAAGGGAGATTCTTCAAAATGTGGCCAAATTGCAAGGAGTATCAAATATGAGAAAGCTAGGCCATCTGAATAACTTTACTAAGGTAAGTAACTTCAGTCTTTACATTATCATCCTAAGTTATTTTTTCCTTATTGTACTTATCAGATATATCTTAACCACCATTAACAAGAAATTCTTTAGTATTCCCTCAATATTAGTGTTTCCTTGGCCCTTTCTCATGGATTTTGTCATATTGTTTAAATTTAAAAGTATATTTGAGCAATGAGAAGTATTTGATGTTTGTTGTCAAATATTTCGTAGGTTCAGAAGAGAATAAAGGAAAAAGAAATCACTGAGAAATCAGTAATTCAGTCTCCACTATTAGTCACATAAGGATGTAATTCTGTTGCCTTTTAATATTCATTTTTATGGGGTATCATATGATAAATATGTTGATACATGAGTATGGTGTGTTGCATTTCATATATATAATGATTTCCAGAGAAATATTACCACTTCCTCTCCTTTCCTGATAACTCTGTTCCCATTATCTGTATCTTAGAACTCAATATAAATTTTAGGGCCCTTGTCCCAAATAAAGACCTGATCTCTACTAGCCACCAAGAATTCCCAAGTTTGATAGAGGGATTGGTATGGTTGGGAGCCTGGTAATGCCGAGCAGGCAACTCATGGAAACACTAAAATACCTGTTATTCGAGGTGATACCATAAATAGAAAATAGAATGCTTCCTTTGGGAAGTTTTTTATTTCCATTTTTACTTTACTAAATATAAGTTATTTTACATTTTATTTATTTTTATATTTTATTGAAGTTTAGTTGATTTATAGTGTCATGTTAGTATCAGGTGTACAGCATGTGATTCAGATTATATATACTCATTTTCAGATTCTTTTCCCTTATAGGCTGTTACAAATATTGAGTATAGTGCCTTTTTGTACGTTTTAAATGTAGGAATAATTGTTTTAGCTGCTTACTAAAAGTGTGATCCATGGACCTGCAACATTAGTGTCACCTTGGAGTTTGTTTGATATGGACAATTTTCAACCCCACCCAGACCTACTCAGTGAGAATCTACGTTTTAATGAATATCTCAGATGAATTTGGGTGTACATTAAAATTTGAGTCACACGGTTTTAATCTTTCCAAAATGTTTATTTCTTTGCTACTTGGTAGTTAGACTATGGCTTGAATTTGATTTTATTTCATAGAAATAGAAGGGGTAAGAATATAGTCACTATGTAACAAAACTTTTTTTCCCCAATAAGGTGTTATATAATAAATACAAAGTAGATTAGCTTTTTTCTTTCCATAGTTAGTGAAATATACATATACATTTATTTTTTTCTTAATGAAACATTCTGGGATTTAGTTTTATGTAACATGAGAAAATTATCTTGTATGAGTGATGACAAAGTGATTTTTTAAAAAACTTTCAAAAACATTGAATAAGTGCTTGTGAAGGGGTTTCAAAAATACCCTTGTTGTATGTTTCATTTTTATGAAAGTTGAAAATCTTCAAATGTTTCTTCAGTGTACTACTCAGGTAATGTCAGGTTTTTAAGACATAGAGTTATTTCAAGGTTACAAATTGAATCTCCTGGTTTTACTCGATTAAATTTCCCAGTTTTATGTCATCATTCTTCATCCAGGTCTAATAGTAACATATCTTAGCACTTGCCATCATTTAACTGTTAAAAACAGTTAGTAGAGGTCTATGTCTTGTTTGATCTCCTGGTTCATGTTATAATCAGGTTGACATCTAGTTATGTACTTCCGTATCATTTACAACTGGGATTCTAAAAGAAGAATGAATGTAAGAATGGCATTGATTTCTGTTATTTCACTTTGGCACCAGAATGGGTCCTTTTTTTGTTGTTCAGTCCTTGAGTCATGTCTGACTATTTGCAAGCCTATGGACTGCAGCACGCCAGGCATCCCTGTCCTTCACCATCTCCTGGAGCTTGCTCAAACTCATGTCCATTGAGTTGGTGTTGCCTTCCAACCATCTTGTCCTATGTTGTCCCCTTCTATTACCTTCAGTCTATCCCAACATCAGAGTCTTTTCTAATAAACAGGCTTTGTGCATCATGTGGCCCAAATATTGGAGTTTCAGCTTCAACCTCAGTCCTTCCCATGAATATTCAGGACTGATTTCCTTTAGGACTGACTGATTTGATCTTCTTGCTGTCCAAGGGACTTTTAAGAGTCTTCTCCAACACCACAGTTTAAAAGCATCAATTCTTCGGCACTCAGCTTTCTTTACGGTTCAGCTTGACTACTGGGAAAACCATAGCCTTGACTAGATGGACTTTTGTTGGTAAAGTAATGTCTGTGCTTTTTAATATGCTGTCATGGTTTATCATAGCTTTTCTTCCAAGGGGCAAGCATCTTTTAATTTCATGGCTGCAGTCACCATGTGCAGTGATTTTGGAGCCCAAGAAAATAAAGTCTTCCACTGTTTCCATTGTTTCTGCATCTGTTGGCCATGAAATGATAGGACCAGATGCCATAATCTTAGTTTTTTGAATGTTGAACTTAAGCCAGCTTTTTCCCTCTCTTGCGCTTTCATAAAGAGGCTCTTTAGTTCCTCTTTGCTTTCTGCCAGGGTGGTGTCATCTGCATATCTGAGATTAATGATATTTCTCCTGGCAATCTTGATTCCAGCTTGTGTTTCATCCAGCCTGGCATTTCACATGACATATTCTGTTTATAAATAAGCAGGGTGACAATATAAAGCCTTGATGTACTCCTTTCCCAGTTTGGAACCAGTCCATTGTTCATATCCAGTTCTAACTGTTACTTCTTGACCTGCAGGCAGGTTTCTTAGGAGGCAAATAAGGTGGTTGGTATTCCCATCTCTTTAAGAATTTTCCACAGTTTCTTGTGATCTACATCGTCAAAATCTTCAGTGCAGTCAGTGAAGCATAAATAGATATTTTTCTGGAATTCTCTTGCTTTTTCTGTGATCAAGTGGGTGTTGGCAATTTGATCTCTGGTTCCTCTACCCTTTCTAAATCCAGCTTGAACATCTGGAAGTTCCCAGTTCACATTACTGTTGAAGCCTAGCTTGGAGAATGGGTCCTAAAGCACTGTTAAACTCTAGAGAGCACAATACAGTAGAAACACATGTGAGCCACTTTTGTAATTTTAAATTTTCTAGCAGATAACACTAAAAAAGTAAAAGGAAGTGTGAAATTATTATTAATATATTTTCTTTAATACACTATATCCAACTTACCATTTTATGTAATTAGTATGAAATATCAATGAGATATTTAGTATGTTTTCATACTAAATCTTAGAAGATAAATGTGTGTTTTCACCTCAGTTCAGTTGCTCAGTCATGTCTGCCTATTTGTGACCCCACAGACTACGGCGTGCCAGGCTTCTCTGTCCGTCACCAGCTCTTGGAGCTTGCTCAGACTCATGTCCATCGAGTTGGTGATGCCATCCAACATTCTCATCCTCAATTATCCCCTTCTCCTCCTGCCTTCAGACTTTCCCAGCATCAGGGTCTTTTCCAGTGAGTCAGCTCTTCACATCATGTGGCCAAATTATTGGAGTTTCAGCTTAAGCATCAGTCCTTCCAGTGAATATTAAGGACTGATTTCCTTTAGGATTAACTGGTTTGATCTCCTTGCAGTCCAAGGGACTCTCAAGAGTCTTCTCCAACACCACACTTTAAAAGCATCAGTTCTTTGGCATTCAGCTTTCTTATGGTCCAACTCTCACATCCATACATGACTACTGGAAAAACCATAGCTTTGACTAGATGGACCTTTTTTGGCAAAGTAATGTCTCTGCTTTTTAATATGCTGTCTAGGTTGGTTATAGCCTTTCCTCCAAGGAGCAAGTGTGTTCAGTTTCATGGCTGCAGTCACCATCTGCAGTGATTTTGGAGTCCACAAAAAAAAAAAGTCTCTCACTGTTTCCATTGTTTCTGCATCTGTTTGCCATGAAGTGATGGGACCAGATGCCATGATCTTAGTTTTTCTGAATGTTGAAAGCCAGCTTTTTCCATTTTTCTCTTTCACTTTCATCGAGAGACTCTTTAGTTCCTCCTTGCTTTGTGCCATAAGGGTGCTGTCATCTGCATATCTGACATCATTGATGTATCTCCTGGCAGTCTTGATTCCAGCTTGTGTTTCATCCAGTCCAGCGTTCTACATGATGTACTCTGCATATAAGTTAAATAAGCAGGGTGATAATATACAGCCTTAACATACTCCTTTCCCTGTTTAGAACCAGTCCGTTGTTCCATGTGTGGTCCTGTTGCTTGTTGACTGCATACAGTTTCTCAGGAGGCAGGTAATGTGGTTTGGTATTCCCATCTCTTGAAGAATTTTCCACAGTTTATTGTGATCCATACAATCAAAGGCTTTGGCATAGTCTGTAAAGCAGAAGCAGATGTTTTTCTGGAACTGTCTGAGCCAGTGGATGTTGGCAATTTGATCTCTGGTTCTTTGCCTTTTCTAAATCCAGCTTGAACATCTGGAAGTTCTTGGTTCATGTACTGTTGAAGCATCGCTTGGAGAATTTTGAACATTTGCTAGCATGTGAGATGAGTGCAGTTGTGCTGAAGTTGTGTGGAACATTCTTTGGCGTTCTCTTTCTTTGGGATTGGAATGAAAACTGACCTTTTCCAGTCCTGTGACCACTGCTGAGTTTTCTAAATTTGCTGGCATATTGACTGTAGCATTTTCACAGCATCATCTGTTAGGATTTGAAATAGCTCAGCTGGAATCCCATCACCTCCACTAGTTTTGTTCATAGTGATACTTACTGAGGCCCACTTGACTTCGCGTTCCAGGATGTCTGGCTCTAGGTGCGCGGTCACACCATCATGGTCATCTGGGTCTTTAAGATCTTTTGTATAGTTCTTTGCATTAATGCCACCTCTTCTTAATATCTTTTGTTTCTGTTAGGTCCATACCATTTCTGTCCTTTATTGTGCCCCTCTGTGCATGAAATGTTCCCTTAGTATCTCTAATTTTCTTGAAGAGATCTCTAGTCTTTCCCATTCTGTTGTTTTCCTCTATTTCTTTGCATCGATCACTGAGAAAGGCTTTCTTATCTCTCCTTGCTATTCTTTGGAACCCTGCATTCAGATGGGTATATCTTTCCTTTTCTCCTTTGCCTTTACCTTCTCTTCTTTTCTCAGCTATTCGTAAGGTCTCCTCAGACAACCATTTTGCCTTTTTGCATTGCTTATTGGGGATGGTCTTGATCACTGTCTCCTGTAAAATGTCATGAACCTCCATCCATAGTTCTTCAGACACTCTATCAGATCTGANCCTTTGCCTTTACCTTCTCTTCTTTTCTCAGCTATTCGTAAGGTCTCCTCAGACAACCATTTTGCCTTTTTGCATTGCTTATTGGGGATGGTCTTGATCACTGTCTCCTGTAAAATGTCATGAACCTCCATCCATAGTTCTTCAGACACTCTATCAGATCTGATCCCTTGAATCTATTTGTCACTTCCACTGTATAATTGTAAGGGATTTGATTTAAGTCATACCCGAATGTCCAGTGGTTTTCCCTACTTTCTTTAAGTCTGAATTTTGCCAAAAGGATTTTATGATATGAGCCACAGTCAGCTCGCAGTTTTGTTTTTGCTGACTGTATAGAGCTTTTCCATCTTCGGGTGCAAAGAATACAATCAGTATGATTTCGGTGTTGACCGTCTGGTAATGTCCACGTGTAGCGTCTTCTCTTATGCTGTTGGAAGAGGGTGTTTACTATATCCAATGTGTTCTCTTGGCAGAACTCTTAGCCTTTGCCCTGCTTCATTTTGTACTCCAAGGCCAAACTTGCCTGTTACTCCAAGTATCTCTTGACTTCCTACTTTTTCATTCCAGTTCCCTATGATGAAAAGGACATCTTTGTTTGGTGTTAGTTCTAGGAGGTCTCATAGGTCATCACCGTTCAGTTTCCACTTCCNCCTGCTTCATTTTGTACTCCAAGGCCAAACTTGCCTGTTACTCCAAGTATCTCTTGACTTCCTACTTTTTCATTCCAGTTCCCTATGATGAAAAGGACATCTTTGTTTGGTGTTAGTTCTAGGAGGTCTCATAGGTCATCACCGTTCAGTTTCCACTTCCTTGGCATTAGTGGTTGGGGCATCAACTTGGATTACTGTGATATAGAATGGTTTGCCTTAGAAACAGAGATTATTCTGACATTTTTGAGACTGCACACAGTGGCTAAGTCTCCACTGGCTTCCAAGGTCAAATTCCCTGGGAGTTCTCAGTCCCTTTGCAGGAAGCCCTGGTTGGGAAATCTGTTGTGGGTCCTAGAACTTTCTTAACAGTGTGAGAATTTGTTTAGTATATTTGTTGTGCAATTTGTGTATTTTATAGCACATCTCTGTTCAGATTAAAACAAATTTCTGTGCTTATAGCCACCTGTGTGTGGCTAGTAACCACTAAACACAGACAGTGTGTGTATAGAACTTTTTGAATTAGGAGTGATTTAATCTTTTTCTTGTAATCTGTTGGATAGCTTTCTTTTTCCCTTCTCTGTTCTCCATATATTTCTATCTAGATATCTGTTTCTTATGGGTTAAGGTCAGTTACTCTCTTTCCCCTTTTACCTCCTCCATTTCTTTGTTTCCTTTTGAATTTTTCCCGTGGTTTTTCACGAAGTTGTTCCCTCCACTTGGTCTTTCTTTGATCTAAGTTCTTCCTGTCTCTTCTTGTGTTTCTCTTTCCCTCTGGTCTCTCCTTCTGCTCCCCTTTTTACCTCCTTCCCTGGTTCATTTCTTCTCTTTTCACCCTTCTCTACACCTTCCCCTCTCTCCTTCCCTGTCTGTTTTCTTCCTTCCTTTTCCCTATCTTATCACTGTATAGTGTGAGGTGTCTCTCTAATAAAGGCCCTAGGCTTTTGAAGGCCCCAGGCTTTTGAGCTTCTTATACTTTTGTCTTTTGTTTTGCCATATCCTTTGTGTATAGTTTTCACATTTATCTCTGGCTCTTGTATCAGCTTGTAGCAGCCCGTTTATTTTCTGTTTTAAATTATTCATGGATTTAACAATCAGATAAGCAAACTTACTAGAATTTTTCTGGAATATGAGAGCCTAACCATTGGGTCAGGGTGTGAGAGGCTGTTCCATTGATAAAGTCCATAAATATGAGACTTGGTAAAATCTGCTTTGGCTGCCTGGTGATAACAGTGAGAAAAGTATGAGCTTCAGATCAAGTGAATGAGGTCTTAATAGCCCATTTCTGACCCTATGGTGATTGCAGCCATGAAATTAAAAGACGCTTATTCTTTGGAAGAAAAGTTATGACCAACCTAGATAGCATATTGAAAAGCAGAGACATTACTTTGCCAACAAAGGCCCATCTAGTCAAGGCTATGGTTTTTCCAGTGGTCATGTATGGATATGAGAGTTGGACTGTGAAGAAGGCTGAGCGCCAAAGAATTGATGCTTTTGAGCTGTGGTGTTGGAGAAGACTCTTGAGAGTCCCTTGGACTGCAAGGAGATAAAGCCAGTCCATTCTAAAGGAGATCAGCCCTGGGATTTCCTTGGAAGGAATGATGCTAAAGCTGAAACTCCAGTACTTTGGCCACCTCATGCAAAGAGTTGACTCATTGGAAAAGACTCTGATGCTGAGAGGGATTGGGGGCAGGAGGAGAAGGGGACGACAGAGGATGAGATGGCTGAGTGGCATCACTAACTCGATGGACGTAAGTTTGCTTGAACTCTGGGAGATGGTGATGGATAGGGAGGCCTGGTGTGCTGCAGTTCATGGGGTCGCAAGGAGTCGGACATGACTGAACTGAACTGAACGGACCCTAACTAAGCAAGGCAGTGTTGGACAGATTTCTTTACTCAGAGATAGTTTTGCTGCAGTCAGAGGCAAGGTCCCAGTACAGTGCTTGGCACATAATATGTACTCCATACCAGATAATGCTTTACAACCTAGGGTTTGTTTTTTGTTTTCTTTTTTTTGGTTACTTTTCAGGAATTTTTGTTGACTGTAAAAAGGTGAGTCTGTTTAATAGCTTGAGTTTGAGATAGGTAAGCTGTTACTGTAACAGTTTTTCAGCTTGAGCAAGTTGACTTATTGGGCCAGATAATTATTTGTTTGGGGAAGCTGTCTTGTTCATTGTAGTGTTAGCAGTACCCCTGGCCTCTACCAAGTAGATGCTTGTAGCACACCTCCACTGGTCACAAGCAAAAATGTCTCGAAGCATTGCCAAATGTTTCCTAGGGGACAGAATCATCTCAGTTAAGAGCCAGTGCTGTAAATAAATGTCTGTAGGTTTTATTATAAAATTTCTCCAAATACTGAGCACAAAATAAATGCTTATTGAATTTAAATCATAATAAAATGTGTCTTTGAATTCCATTTTGTTCAAGCTAGGTTAAAAAATATTTACAAATTTGGTGTTTTTTTGGTACAGTCTGTAAGTTCATTAACTTAAACAGTGTAATATTTAGAAATTCTTAGATGTCTCTAAGAATAGCTCTACAGAATAAGAATATAAGAAAAAGGGTTATGATTCCAAGAGACTAGTTATACAGGAATTAGTTGGTCACCCTTTATTGTGTTGTCATAATAGGTTATACGTGTCTACTAAATTTTATGTTTTTTTGTTATCATTACTATTTATTGTGTTGCTCTCTTATTAAACTGAGATTATTAAGCACAAGAAATATGTAGTATTTATTTTTTTACTCTTATATTCCTTTCTTCTCCAAATCTTGGCACATTGCAAGTGTTTAATTAAAGGTATTACATTGGAATGATTTTGTAGTGTGAATAAGACTTTTCTGTTGTATTAGCATTTGTTTTGTTATTAGGTATAGCATGCCTGTTAGGGTTAAGTTAATTTAGTAGGTCATTGGGGCTGAAATGTTGTATAGGGTGGGCTTTATCTCTAGAATTAAACCTCTTTTTAAGGTATGAAGAGAGGGTGCCGGTGATGTGATCCTAGGACCACGTGAATGTCACACACTCATGCTTGCCTTCTGACATCATTTCACTAAAGTATTATGTATAACAGGCTGCTGATGAAAATAATCTTAGCATTCTATTTTTAAAACTGACAACATGCTGATAATCTAAAGACCTTTTTTTAAAGGTGAAAATATTTAGCTCTTTTACATTTTAACTCTTTCCCTATATTTAATCTAATATATGCAAAGCTCCAGAGGAATCTTGTTCTGTTTTAAAAAGCTTCAAAATTATATAAATTAAATATAAAAATAATAGTGGTATTAAACAATATACAGTAAAAAGTGAAAGTCCTGTCTCACATCTCTTTCCCATCCACCTCCTCACTCCGACAAAAGGACCATTTCTCAGAAGTTACCACTAGAAGGTATTTATTCTTATTCTTCTTTGGTATAATTATAAATGTGTATGTGTGTATATTTTACTATGTTGTAAGAATTAAGCTAAACTAGAAATGTCTGATATAATGCTCAGTGTATTTAACATTTATTATATGTGTACATAAGGGGTTTTTTTTAAATGAGTTCTTGAGATTTGTGGTTTGTATTTTATCTACTTCCCAGGATATCATGACCCCTTTCTTTTTCTATAAATGTAGATCCACTGCTTTTTTGTAGCTGCATGTGTGTGTTGATAGAGTGTTGATAGATGTGTGTGTGTGTGTCCATCCATATATATGTATATGCGTCCAGATATACATACACATGCATAATACATATGCAGTAATTTATGTAATCATTCCACATTAGAAAATGCAAGTATTCCCTACTTCTTTTTGCATTTTAAATAATGCATTAATAACAGTTTTATATACTGTTTTATACAGAATAGAATTTTAAAAGTGTGATTATTTAGCCAAGAGCATTTGTACTTTTTATTTTAAAACCTACTTATAAATTATCCTTTAAAGACTATGCTGTGGAATTCTAATTTGTGGCAAGATTTTTTAAAGTTTGGGTTACACTCTCTTTTGTTTCTTTAGGAGAACTGTTCAGTTAACCCACAAAGCCCTATAAGTAAAATGGCCATAGCATTTAACTGTCCAGTTTTAGCTGATTGTTATGTTTTTTAAAGTTAATAATTTTAATAAGCATCTCAGGCATTTTTATTACCTAGAGATGGTTAAGACTTCTAACTTGTCAAAATGTAATATTGTTGATAGCTACCTTTGACTATTTTATATTTGTCAGAAATACTTAATTTGTAAGGAAGTTCTGTGAGTTAAGGATAACAAATAGATTGACTGATGTTGCACATGGATTTTACTAAGCAGAGTATACCAGTGTTGTTGTTGTTCATTCGCTAAGTCATGTCTAATTCTTTTGAGACCCCATGGATTATAGCACGACAAGCTCCCCTTCCTTCACTATACCAGTGACGTTATCGAAACCTTTACCTCATTCATTCATTGATTTATGTTTTGTCTGTACCATGTGGCATATGGAATCTTAGTTCCCTGACCAGGGATTGAACCAGTGCCCCTTGCAGTGAATGCTTGGAGTCTTAACCACTGGACCAGGGAAATCCCATACTTCATTTAGACATAAGATATCATGTAGCAATATTTTTGTTTATATTAAAAAATTTAATAGTTATACTCATGAAATAGTTGTGAATTTCGGATGGTATTGAATGCTTAAGTTGATGTATAAGTAACAAATTTAACAAACTTAATTCAACTGAGCTAAAGTAAAAGGAAGTTATTTAAAGTAAAATCTTAATTTCAGGTGGAATGACTTAGGGGTTGAAAAAATGTTAATTGTATTCTCTCTCTCCATTTCTCAACTCTTTTCTTTTAGGTTAGTTTCATACTCAAACACTTTCCATATGACTAAGATACATCATCTTTACAGCTTTTAATAATAAGAGCTTAGCCTTATCTTACAACTTCTGCCTGAACTCTGATCCTATTTACTGATATTAAACTAGGTATTTTGTGACTGATAGTCATAAAAACACATGGGGTGGGAAGCAACAGAACGCCAATGAAATCTGTGATGTCTAATAATTTAGCATTTTCAGTGACTATTAAGTTCCTAATTCTTACATTTTGAAAGATTTTTCAATGATTACTAAACAGTAATTTATTCTTACCACTAACAAACCTATGTAATAGGGCAGGCATTGTTACATTTTAATATTTTACACAGGAGAAGGAAAGTTATCAGTAATAGCTAAGATAGAATTGAAAAAATTTGTTACTTAATGATTGACGGTTAATTAGTAATTCAGTCAGTAGTTGAGGAAGGATGAGATTCCTGTTATTTAAATTTACCAATTCAGTGTTCTTGCTATTTCTGCCCACCTCTTTGCTAGAGTTAAAAGTAAAAGGGTTTGATTTGTAAGATTTGTTTGTTTAAATTGGGAGGTGATTGGTAAGACAGTAATCACTGTACAATTTTTTTATTAAAATAAGTTATTCCTAATATTTTGAAACTTAACAATAGATGAACTCCTGGTGATTAAAAGTAAAATAATGTTTCTTTGATAGTGGAAAATTGAGAATCTTATCAGTGTCTTCTCTAATTTCTTACTCCTGATGTATGTGCATTGTTTACATACAGAAAGTTTAGTCTCTACTTGGGATAATTCTAATTTAAAAGGGATATTTTCATTAAGACTGATTACTAAGACCTCTTCTATATATCTGGAAACAATTGTTTAGTTGCTAAGTTGTGTCAAACTCTCTGTGACCCCATGGACAGTGTAGCCCAGGCTCCTCTGTTCTCCACTGTCTCCTGGAGTTTGCTCAAATTCATGACCATTGAGTGGTTGATGATGTCTAACCATCTCATCATCATCTTCCCCCTTTTCCTTTTGCTTTCAGTCTTTTCAAGCCTCAGGGTCTTTTCTTTTGAGTCAGCTCTTCACATCAGGTGGCCAAAGTATTGGAGCTTCAGGTTTAGCATCAGTCCTCCCAATGAATATTCAGGGTTGATTTCCTTTAGGGTTGACTGGTTTGATCTCCTTGCTGTCCAGGGGACTCTGGAGTCTTCTCCAGTACCACAATTCTAAAGCATCAATTCTTCGATGCTTAAGCTTCTTTATGGTCCAGCTCTCAAGTCTGTGTACATGACTACTGGAAAAAACATAATTTTGACTATATGGACCTTTGGCAGCCAAGTGATATCTGTACTTTTTAATGTGCTGTTTGTGTTAGCTTTCCTCCCAAGGAGCAAGCGTCTTTTAATTTAATGGCGGCAGTCACCGTCCACGGTGGTTTTGGAGCCCAAGAAAATAAAATCTGTCACTGTTTCCACTTTCCCCGCTTCTGTTTGCTATGAAGTAATGGGACTGGACGCCATGGTACTATTTTTTTTAACGTTGAGTTTCAAGCCACCTTTTCCAGTCTCCTCTCTTACCCTCATCAAGAGTCTCTTTAGTTCCTCTTCAAACAATTTGAAAGCACAGTTTAGCCACTGTTGACAGGATAGCCTTAATATCTATTACTATCCCTGGAAAATAGGCAGATAATTATGACAAATACGTTTCACTGTGAACTGTTTTTAGTTACTTGTGATTTTCCGTTTTCCAGCTGAGTGGACATTTTTCTCAGAAACATTTCTTTCACTATAAATACATTTATATTAGATAGCAGAGAATGAAACTCCTTTCTAAATAATTTCCAAATTTTGTGTGCTTTTAGGAAATCATAATAGTAACTTAGAAATTTTTTTTTCACCTTTGAAAACTGCTAATGTTAAATGGTGAACGGTCATACATTTTGTGGTTTGAGAAGGGAGATAATTTTGAAATTATGTTTCACTGAGTCTGTAGTTTTCTGCGAGGATGTCTAGTAAGTCTGAAAAAGAAAAGCAGGAAAGGAGAACCGAGTACATACTTAGGTGGGAAACTAAGTCTTGACCAGATAAGAATTTTTTATACTTTATTTTTGAGTTTCAAAGTATTTCATTTTATTAACATGATGTAGCAGAAGAATGGAAACACTGCCTTTTTAGAAATGGAGTTAAAGTAACTAACATTTTTCCCATTTTAGAAGCATAATATTTTATGTTTTAATAACAGATTCTGAGTTTAATTTTTCTATTACGTTTATAAATTAGAACATATCCAAAATCTAAGTGATAACACCATGATAAGATGCCCTTTTAATTTTCTTTTTTATTAATATATGGTACCATATAGTGACAATGATAGTAATGTAAAATATTTGTGAAATCTTGAATACTCCGTATTTCTAGTAATGCAGTTTTAAGTCTTTTTATCTTTAATTTTTTAAGTAATGCAGTCTTTTTGTGTGTTTGTTAATCCTTTGAAATGGGCAGTATTTGTATGTGTGTTTTTTGCTAGCTGTTCTAGAAAAATATAATAAATCCACTTATTCATTTTATGTGTTTATAGCCAAGATTATGGTTCTCCAGATTCTTGATTCATACCATTTTTGTGACTGGGAAATGATAATGTTCAGTTATTCTGTTTTTAAATCCACCACCTCCCCCATGTAAATTCTTGTTTGTTTTGTGTGTGTGTGTGTGTGTTTGTTTTTGCTTTGCATATGTAAATAATTTTAATACAAAAGTAGAGTCATATTTCAGTGGGCTCTGGACTTAGACTAGTTTGGTTTCATTTCTGGCTTTACCATTTAATAATAGCTTTGTGATGTTTGGAGGTCTTATTACCATCTCTAGTCTCAGTTGTCTTTTTTACCAAAATATTACTTCTTTTCTAGGATTGACATGATTAATAGTCAATAAATGCTACTTCTGTTACTATTTATGAATACTGTACTGTATGTATAATCCTTCTTAGATTGTGTAAGTAATAGATAATCATTGTAAATAGTTATAAAATACAGAAAAGCACAGAAAGAAAAATAAATCCCCTATGATTGTACTTTCTTTTTTGGTAATAAAATGGTGATGTGTGGCCATCTTATACTTTTTTTTAAGAAATGTATATTTTTAAGAATATTTTCTCTAAGTCATTGATACATTATGCAGGTTGTTCTTTGTGATTCCAGTCTTTTCAGATGGTCCTAGTGGTAAAGAATGTACCTGTTAATGCAGGAGATGTAAGAGATGTGGGTTCGATCCATGGGTTGGGAAAATCCCCTGGAGGAGGGCATGGCAGCCCACTCCAGTATTCTTGCTTGGAAAATCCCACGGACAGAGGAGCCTGGTGGGATGCAGTCTACAGGGTTGCAAAGAGTCGGACACAACTGAAGGGACCCAGCATGTTTTGTGTTTCAGTATTATGTAATATTAACACTGCTACATAAATTTCTCCTTTAGAAACATTTGTTTCTAGTTCCTTATTGTTGTAAATCATGTCATGAGGATCTTGTACTTGAACCTACTTTCAGTTCAGTCAGTTCAGTTGCGTCTGACTTTTTGAGATCCCATGGGCTGCAGCACACCAGGCATCCCTGTCCATCACCATCTCCCGGACCTTGCTCAAACTCATGTCCATCCAGTTGGTGATGCCATCCAACATTCTCATCCTCTATCATGCCCTTTTCCTCCTGCCTTCAGTCTTTCCTAGCATCATGGTCTTTACCAATGACTCAGTTCTTTGCATTAGGTGGCCAAAGTGTTGGAGTTTCAGCTTCAGCATCAGTCCTTCCAAAGAAATCCTAGAGCTGATCTCCTTCAGAATGGACTGGTTGGATCTCCTTGCAGTCCAAGGGACTCTCAAGAGTCTTCTCCAACACCACAGTTCAAAACCATCAATTCTTTGGTGCTCAGCTTTCTTTATGGTCCAACTCTAACACCCATACATGACTACTGGAAAAACCATAGCTTTGACGAGACCGACCTTTATTGGCAAAATGATGTCTCTGCTTTTTAATATGCTGTCAAGATTTGTCATAGCTTTTCTTCCCAGGAGCAAAGGTCTTTTAATTTCATGGCTACAGTCACCATCTGCAGTGATTTTGAGCCCAAGTAAATAAAGTCTGTCACTGTTTACATTGTTTCTGTGTCTTTTTGCCATGAAGTGATGGGACCAGATGCCATTATCTTGTCTCAAAGTTTTTTGAACACTGAATGTTGAGTTTTAAGCCAGCTCTTTCCCTCTCCTCTTTCACTTTTATCAAGAGGCTCTTTAGTTCCTCTTTGCTTCCTGCCATAAGGATATCATCTGCATATCTGAGGTTATTGATATTTCTCCCGGCAATCTTGATTCCAGCTTGTGCTTCTTCCAGCCCGGCATTTCACATGATGTTCTCTGCACATAAGTTAAATAAGCAGGGTGACAATATACAGCCTTGACATACTCCTTTCCCAATTTGGAACCAGTCCATTGTTTCTTGTCCAGTTCTAAGTGATGCTTCTTGACCTGCCTACAGATTTCTCAGAAGGCAGGTAGGGGGTCTGGTATTCTCATCTCTCGAAGAGTTTTACACAGTTTGTTGGAAAGTCAAAGGCTTTGGCGTCGTGAATAAAGCAGAAATAAATGTTTTTCTGAAACTCTCTTGCTTTTTCTGTGATCCAACGGATGTTGGCAGTTTGATCACTGGTTTCTCTGCCTCTTCTAAATCCGTCTTAAACATCTGGAAGAACCTACTTTTTAAATTATTTTATTAGTAGAAATCATCAAAGGAAAGTCCTGACTTTGTTGCATTTTTCCAACTTAGTTTTCCATATGTCTTTAGTTTATAATTCCATCTGCAGTATGTTTTTTTATTTAGTATATTCATGTTGAAAAACAGTTTCTTGCCAGTTTGTTAAGCTCTATTTAAATAGCATATTCTGGTGTATTTGATTCAGATTTTAGGAAATAGGATGTATGTTTATTTCTCTTCAGTAAATTATTTTGTGCATTTTCTTTGCCTCTTATTAATCTTTTTGCAATTTGTTTAGACTTTCACATGGTAAGCACCTACCTGTATTACTTTACTTCGAGGGTGGGGTGTTATGAGCTGAATTGTGCTGCATGTCCCCCCGGCAACCCCCCACCAATTTCTTTGTTGAAGTTCTAACTCCTAGTACCTCAGAATATGTCTCTGTTTGGAGCTTGGCCCATTAAAGAGGTAATTAAGGTGAAATGAAATCCTATGGGTAGTCCCTAAGCCAGTGTGATTGGTGAGCGGATAAGATAAAGACACAGCATACATAGAGGAAAGATCATGTGCTGACACAGAGAGATGATAGCCATCTACCAGCTAAGGAGTGAGGCCCTAAGAACAAAAAACTCTGTCAAGACGCTTTGATATTGAACTTTTAGCATCCAGAATCATGAGAAAGTAAATTTTATTTGTATAAACCATCCAATTTGCTTATTTGTTACAGCAGCCCTAGCAAACTAATACAGGGCCTAAACCTTTTTGCCTGTGATGTTTTTATAAATATTTTTGACTAATATATTATTTGCTAGTAATATTGACTTCCAGAAAAACATCTATTTCAGCTTTATTGACTGTGCCAAAGCCTTTGATTGTGTAGATCACAATAAACTGTGGAAAATTCTGAAAGAGATGGGAATACCAGACCATATTACCTGCCTCCTGAGAAATTGTAGGAGGCGCTAATGGTAAAGTGCCTCCTACAGTGGTGGTGCTAATGGTAAAGAATCTGCTTGCCAATGCAGGAGATGTAAGAGATACGGGTTCCATCCCTGGCTGGGGAAGATCCCCGGGAGAAGAAAATGGCAACTCACTCCAGTGTTCTTGCCTGGAAAATCCCATGGACAGAAGAGCCTGGCAGCCTACAGTCCATAGTGTTGCAAAGAGTTGGACATGATTGAAGTGACTTAGCATGCATGCATATAGCTTTTAGGTAAAATTTCAAAACAGACTGGGTGAAAAACAAGGAGAGCCTGTGTGAAGGCATCAGGCAGTTACTCAGACAGTAAGTGGTGTAGGAACCAAGACTTCAGAGAAGAATCTTGTGGAAATGAGCTAACTTCTGCAACAATATTTACCTGGGAAGTACTCACTAATGTGGAATGTGGACAGGAAGCTAAAAATTCATACTTTAGTCCCAGGAGTACTGTTGCTGAAAGATGAAGAAAATAGCACATAGCTTTTGATGGAGACCTGTGGAAATCAAGTAAAGGAGATTCTTTCCTCAGTACATATGTTGAATCCTGGGATGGGAAACTTAAAATCCTAAGTAGAAAACCTTTGAAAATCAAGCTCCTAATGTTTTTGTAAAGCAAAAATGAGATGTGTTATTTGAGATTGGTCTCATGAACAACAAGCTTTCAGTTGAAACCTGGGGGAAGGAGGGGACAAGAGGAAAAACCAAAGGTTGACTCAGTCTTACCAGGGCAGCAGCCTAATCAGGACTCGCCATTGTCCATTGACCTCATCAAGAGAGAGAAGGGTGAACCCCTTGTGGAGAAAAATGTCATCAGGAATCTCTGCAAATTTTTATGTACAAAGATTGTAGAATCCACCAAGATAGGACTGCATGACCAGAACAAAAGGAAAAACAAATAATGAAAATAGACTCAGAGATTATCTATATCATTTATATCCATTTAGATGATAAACACTTTAAATATTTAAAATGTAGTTAATATATCAAGAACACAGAGGAAACTGGAGAAAATAGGTGAAAAATTTTTTATTATGATATTGGATGTGTACAAAGTAAATGGAAACACATTAGTCAAGTTAAAAACTCACTGGTTAGGTATAATAGAAGATTAGACATATCAGAACACAAGATAATAGAAAATACCCAGCTAAAGGACAGAACCTCATGAACAGTATGAAAAGGCAAAATGCTAGGATACTGAAAGAGAAACTCCCCAGGTGGGTAGGTACCCAATATGCTACTGGCGATCAGTGGAGAAATAACTCCAGAAAGAATGAAGGGATGGAGCCAGTGCAAAAACAATACCCAGCTGTGGATGTGACTGGTGATAGAAGCAAGGTCCAATGCTGTAAAGAGCAATATTGCATAGGAACTTGGAATGTTGGGTCCATGAATCAAGGCAAGTTGGAAGTGGTCAAACAAGAGATGGCAAGAGTGAACGTTGACATTCTAGGAATCAGCAAACTAAAATGTACTGGAATGGGTGGATTTAACTCAGATGACCATTATATCTACTACTGTGGGCAGGAATCCCTTAGAAGAAACGGAGTAACCTTCATGGTCAACAAAAGAGTCTGAAATGCAGTACTTGGATGCAATCTCAAAAACGACAGAATGAACTCTGTTCGTTTTCAAGGCAAACCATTCAATATCACAGTAATCCAAGCCTATGCCCCAACCAGTAACACTGAAGAAGCTGAAGTTGAACGGTTCTATGAAGACCTACAAGACCTTTTAGAACTAACACCCAAAAAAGATGTCCTTTTCATTATAGGAGACTGGAATGCAGAAGTAGGAAGTCAAAAACTACCTGGAGTAACAAGCAACTTTGGCCTTGGAGTACAGAATGAAGCAGGGCAAAGGCTGTTAGAGTTTTGCGAAGAAAATGCACTGGTCATAGCAAACACTTCATTCCAACAGCACAAGAGAGGACTCTACACATGGACATCACCAGAGGTCAACACCGAAATCAGATTGATTATATTCTTTGCAGCCAAAGATGGAGAAGCTCTATACAGTCAGCAAAAATAAGACCAGGAGCTGACTGTGGCTCAGATCATGAACTCCTTATTGCCAAATTCAGACTTAAATTGAAGAAAGTAGGGAAAACCATTAGACCATTTAAGTATGATCTAAGTATGATCAAATCCCTTATGACTATACAGTGGAAGTGAGAAATAGATTTAAGGGACCAGATCTGATAGATAGAGTGCCTGATGAACTATGAACGGAACTTCGTGACACTGTACAGGAGACAGGGAACAAGACCATCCCCATGGAAAAGAAATGCAAAAAAGCAAAATGGCTGTCTGAGGAGGCCTTACAAATAGCTGCGAAAAGAAGAGAAGTAAAAAGCAAAGGAGAAAAGGAAAGATATAAGCATCTGAATGCAGAGTCCCAAAGAATAGCAAGGAAAGATAAGAAAGCCTTCCTTAGCGATCAGTGCAAAGAAATAGAGGAAAACAACAGAATGGGAAAGACCAGAGATCTCTTCAATAAAATTAGAGATACCAAGGGAAATTTTCATGCAAAGATGGGCTCAATAAAGGACAGAAATGGTATGGTCCTAATAGAAGCAGGAGATATTAAGAGGAGGTGGCAAGAATACATAGNAAGATAAGAAAGCCTTCCTTAGCGATCAGTGCAAAGAAATAGAGGAAAACAACAGAATGGGAAAGACCAGAGATCTCTTCAATAAAATTAGAGATACCAAGGGAAATTTTCATGCAAAGATGGGCTCAATAAAGGACAGAAATGGTATGGTCCTAATAGAAGCAGGAGATATTAAGAGGAGGTGGCAAGAATACATAGAAGAACTGTACAAAAAAGATCTTCATGACCAAGATAATCACGATGGTGTGATCACTCATCTAGAGCCAGACATCCTGGAAGGTGAAGTTAAGTGGGCCTTAGGAAGCATCACTATGAACAAAGATAGTGGAGATGATGGATTGCCAGTGNGTCCCTTGGACAGCAAGGAGATCCAACCAGTCCATTCTAAAGGAGATCAGCCCTGGGTGTTCATTGGAAAGACTGATGCCAAAGCTGAAACTGCAATACTTTAGCCACCTCATGCGAAGAGTTGACTAATTGGAATAGACTCTGATGCTGGGAGGGATTGTGGGCAGGAGGAGAAGGGAACAATAGAGGATGAAATGGCTGGATGGCATCACCTACTCGATGGACATGAGTTTGAGTAAACTCCGGGAGTTCGTGATGGACAGGGAGGCCTGGCATGCTGCGATTCATGGGGTCACAAAGAGTCGGACATGACTGAGTGACTGAACTGAATGGACAGAAATAAAAGATAAATAGAAAACAGAAAAAGCAGGCTTAGAGATTTGTGCTATACCAAAAAGATCAAACATTTAAAGTATCAGAAAAAGGGGAGAGAGAGTTGGCCAAAAGTAATTTTGAAGAAATGCAAGTTTTTTAAAATTGATAAAATATATCAACCTAGAGATTTGGAAATTTATGTTTTCCCTAAGCAGGGATACAGATAAAATCACACTTGAACAGTTAGAATGAGAAAATCAAAAGATAGAAAACAATATCTGGAATGGAGTGTGAAATAAAAGAATATGACCTTCTTCAGATCAGATCAGATCAGTCACTCATTCGTGTCTGACTTTTTTGTGACCCCATGAGTCGTAGCACGCCAGGCCTCCCTGTCCATCACCATCTCCCGGAGTTCACTCAAACTTAGGTCCATCGAGTCGGTGATGCCATCCAGCCATCTCATCCTCTGTTGTCCCCTTCTCCTCCTGCCCCCAATCCCTCCTAGCATCAGAGTCTTTTCCAATGAGTCAACTCTTCGCATGAGGTGGCCAGAGTACTGGAGTTTCAGGTTTAGTATCATTCCTTCCAAAGAACACCCAGGGCTGATCTCCTTTAGAATGGACTGGCTCTATCTCCTTGCAGTCCAAGGGACTCTCAAGAGTCTTCTCCAACACCACAGCTCAAAAGCATCAATTCTTCAGCTCTCAGCTTTCTTCACAGTCCAACTCTCGCATCCATACATGACCACTGGAAAAACCATAGCCTTGACTAGACAGACCTTTGTTGGCAAAGTAATGTCTCTGCTTTTCAATATGCTATCTAGGTTGGTCATAACTTTTCTTCCATGGAATAAGCGTCTTTTAATTTCATGGCTGCAATACCTTCTTAGGAGCAAATAATAAGACTGATATCAGACTTCTCAACAAACAATGGAAGCCATCTTAAAACTGTTTTTAATTCATTACCAGCAATCTTGACTATAAAACAAATGAAGACACCAGTAAGACAGATAAACAACAATGAATTGTGGGTTCTTTAGGGAGAAGAGAGAATGCCCCATAAAGGTATCATTGGAGTGAAGAATAATGGAAATGGTGTGACTTTGAGAGTAAATATAAATTGGTAATTGAACTAACTAAAACCAATAGTAACTTTATAGGGCTTAAAAGATAGGTAGAAAAAACAAAAACAAAGGGAAAGGTGAAAGGAATAAATGGAAATGAAGTGTTTAAAGAGTCTTTTTATTGACATGGTAAACTAGTAATTTCTGTTAGACTGTGGTCATTTCAAAAAATGCATGTTGTAATCTCAGTGGTAACCACTGAAAGAATAGTTTTAAAAACAGAGTGAAGGGGGGAAAAGAATAATTAAAAATAATTGTTTGGTTTTGAAACAAAGTCATGAAATCTAGAACTGTCAATTCAGAAAAGCAATTAGATGATAGACATAAATATTCATATTTTGACAGTCAAATCATATATTTTTCAAAATTTTATTAAAGACAATGATCTTATTTTCCTGTCTGAAAATGTAATGTGTGTAAATAGGCAAAAACAATGCATTTGTGTATACTTATTTTGTTTTTTCTGACAGCTGCTTTGTGATATCGGCCACAGTGAAGAAAAACTGGGTTTTAACTATGAGGATATCATAATTTGGTAAGTATAGTTCAGTTCCCTTCTTCATATCTTCTGAATTTTAGTAGTTTCAGTTTTAGTAATTTTAAACTAAAAATAGGTTACTGTAACACCTTGTATTGATTTTATAAAAACAGTTGTGTGAATATTAGAAAAATATAGGATCTTCAACATTTTTAACATTTTCAATTGTTATCGTATTTTCAAATACATGTAATCAAAACTAATGTTGAAAAGTACCTAGACTTCTGCAGTCTTAACTGCTAAATTAAACACAGAGTAAAAGTTCTCATGTTATTCCCAAGAGCAAGAAGAACCTGTATAATTATCTCTACATCTCACATAAGACAGCATGTGCTTATGGCAAACCTGATTTGCCCAAGCTTACCAAGAAAGGCAGTGTTACAGTTTCTTTTTGGTATGCTTAGGAATTAAGATTGGTGTAAATAATCTCTTCCTACTGTCATTATAAAACATTTTTATTTATTGGCTTAAACCAGTGATTCTTTGAAAGAAGTGAAACAGGTAGGTGAATGGAGAGTGATAGATTGTAGAGGCATATATGATACAGCCTGAAGGAATGTACCAAAGAGGCATAAATTAAAAAAACATTAGTGAAGTGCCAGGGCTTACAGTGAATAATTTTTATATATGTAAAATGACGAGTAGCTTTGCTTATTTCAGCTGAGGAAGTATTTGATACCTCAATTTTGTGTGAATTTGAAACTCATATAGCATGAATTTTGTTTTCAAACAGCTTGCGGTTAGCTTTATTGAATGAAGCAAAAGAAGTGCGGGCAGCAGGGCTTCGAGCTCTTCGGTATCTCATCCAGGACTCCAGTATTCTGCAGAAGGTGCTAAAATTGAAAGTGGACTATTTAATAGCTAGGTAATTTTCTTAGAGCCCTCTGTTTTTATATATTTTTTAAATCATATATTAAGTTGTAGCATACCTGTCATAAAGTATAGAGATTTTTAGTGTAAAACCTATAATTTTTACAAGTAGATTCAACCAAGTACCCTATTATCCCAAATAAGATATGGAACATTTTCAGTATCCCAATCAAGTTCTCTTGTGTCCCCCAATCAGTAGTAAACATTGCTTTGACCTCATTTTAGACTAGATTTTCTTATTTTTGAGTATCATATATTGGAAATATATGTATGTTACTCTTTTCTTTCTTTAATGTTATCTTTGAGATTTATCCATGTTGATTAAGAAAAAAATTCCATGTAGTATTTCATGTTATAAATAGAGTATAATTTATTCTGTTCATTTTTTTTTCTTGGTTGTTTTCAGTGTTTGACTATTTTGAATAAAGTTGCCCTGAACTTTGTTGCACAGGTTGTTGGTGGATATTGTGTGCTCATTTCTTTTAGGTACATATATAGGAGTGGAATTGGTGGGTGATAAATTTTTATGTATATTTAACTTTAGCAATAAGTTCCGTGGTAGCTCAGACACTAAAGCACCTGCCTACAACGTGGGAAACCTGGGTTTGCTCCCTGAGTCAGGAAGATCCTCTGGAGAAGGAAATGGCAACCCACTCCAGTACTCTTGCCTGGAAAATCCCATGGATGGAGGAGCCTGGTAGGCTACAGTCCATGGGGTTGAAAGAGTCAGACATGACTGAGCTACTTCACTTTCACTGCCATGCAGTTTTCCAAAGCAGTTGTACTGATTTCCATTCCTATACTGCATGTTCCAGTCTCTCCATATTCTTACCAGCATTTACTATTTTCAGTTTTTAATTATACCTTTTTTGCTGTGGTTTTCATTGTGAGTTTCATTGTGCTTTTACTTTCCATTTACCTTTCATTTGCCTGTTGACTGTATATCCTATTTGTTTTTTGCTCATTTGTAAATTGGATTGTCTATCTTTTTGTGTAGGAGTTCTTGATGTCTTCTGGATATGATTCCTTTCGAGTATGCTAATTGAGAATGTCCTCTCCTAATCAGTTTACTTTGTCTTCTTACTCTTCTTAATAAAATCCAGTATAGCAGTCTTTTATTTTATGGTTAATGAGTTTGGTCTTCTTTGGAAGAGACATCTCTTTGATCTCTTCTTGAGGGTTTATTCCTTATATGTTGAAATAATTGTCCGGTCATGATTCATTTTTATCAATATCCAATAAGTATTTAGAGGCATTTAGTGAAAAGATTTTCCTTTTGTGTCCTGAATTACTTGTGTTTTTGTTGTAAGTCAGGTAATCGATAAGTATGGATCTATTTTGCTTTCCCCATATTCTTTGTTTGGCCTATTTGTCTGCTCTAGACCTGTTTGCTCCCAGTTTTAAGTGTCTGTAGCTTGACAGTAAATTATCTGTTAGTGTAAGTCCTCGTTGAGGAAAGACGTTTCTGGGTTATTTTGAGTTCTGTATTTCCACATGAATTTTAGAACCAACTTGTCCATTTCCGTCAAACTTTCCTAGGTATTAATAGTAATTGTGTTGAAGTTCTGGATTAATTTGGGGTGAATTGACATTTTAATATCAAATCTTCTCAGTGTTTATTTATTTGGAACTTTAAATTCTCTCAACATTTTGTAGTTTTCTAGCAGAGGTCTTGGAGAAGGAAATGGCAACCCACTCCAGTGTTCTTGCCTGGAGAATCCCAGGGACGGGGGAGCCTCGTGGGCTGCTGTCTATGGGGTCGCACAGAGTCAGACACGCCTGAAGCGACTTAGCAGCAGCAGCAGCAGAGGTCTTGCACATATTTGTTAGGTTTATCCTAAAGCATTTATTACATGATAGTGTTAATATAATAAAAAAATTTTTTTTCATGGTTCTCTCTGCTAACATACAGAAAAATAATTGTAGGGTTTTGTTTTTGTGTATTCTTATCTCAGTGATTTTTGCTAAATTCATTTTTTAATTCTAATTGTTTTTAAGGTTATTTTATTAGAGTCTCTGTGTACATTAGTATTAGTTGCAATTGATGACCATTTTATTCTTTCTTTCTAATTCTTTATTGCACTGGTTAGAATATTGCACTGACTAGAAATGTTAATTGGATAACTGTTTTGCCCCTGAACTCAAGTTGAAATTGTTCAGCTTTTACCAGTGTTTATGATACTTTTTGTAGATTTTTGGTGGATTTCTTTATATTCCTTGTTTGTATTCCTGAGGTGAACACCATTTGCTCATTATGTCTTTTTATTTTATTTTTAATTGTATTTGATTTGCTGATCGTTTGTGGAAAAATGTTTGCAATTATGCTTATGAGAGGTATTGGCCTATTTTTTCCATTTTTTCTAATCTTGTTTGATCTTGATATCAAGAGTATGTTTATAAAACAACTTTTGAAATATTTCTCTATGTTCTCTGAAAGAATTTTTATAAAAACTCATCTAATATACTGTATTTTACTGTACACGATCAGTAGAACTCACCATTGGATTCTGTCTGGGCCTGTGGTGTTTTTTTTAAGGCAGTTTTATATTGTGAAGTCAGTTTTTTTTTTGTTTGTTTACTGGCGTAATACTATTCAGATTCTCTACTTCCTGTCAGTTCTTTATATATTTTGAAGCTTTGTTATTGCATTCATGTTTAGAATTGTTAAACTTTCTCTTTGGGCTAATTGTTTTATACTTACAAAAAATGTGTCTATTTCTAGTAATACTTCTTTTATGAGTGTTCTTGTTATCTGATAAGAAGATAGCTATGCTGCTGCTGTTGCTAAGTCGCTTCAGTCATGTCCGACTCTGTGTGACCCCATAGACGGTAGCCCACCAGGCTCCCCTATCCCTGGGATTTTCCAGGCAAGAACACTGGAGTGGGTTGCCATTTCTTTCTCCAATGCATGAAAGTGAAAAGTGAAAGTGAAGTCACTCAGTCGTGTCTGACTCTTACCAACCTCATGGATTGCAGCCTACCAGACTTCTCTGTCCATGGAATTTTCCAGGCAAGAGTACTGGAGTGGGGTGCCATTCCCTTCTTTGATAGCTATACTAACTTTCTTTTATTTAGGATTTGCACAATATATCCTTTTTGTCCTTTCACTTTGTTTTTCTTAAAAATTTTAAGTTTCTCTCCTGTTAACATCATACATATTTTTGAAAAATCTAGTTTGACCATTTTTGTCTTTTGATTGGTGTTTTTAGACTATGTCTAGTGGTTTTTATATGCAGGGTCTATGGGCTTTATCTAATATAATTATATATACATATGTTTATGAGTTTGTCATCTTGCTGTTATTTTTCACATATATTTGACTTTGCAATCTTGCTGTTCATATTCTGCTTGTCACATTTATTCTTTGGTCTTGCATTTGTCCTTTTTTGCTTCTTTGGGAAAAAAAAAATCAAGATTTTTTTTTTTCCTCTTCTATTAATGTATTGGCTTTAAAGCCTTTTCTTCTTTAGCAGTTACCCTAGAGATTACATTTATCCTTGGTATATTAAGGTTTACTACTTTTATTACAGCCAGAACCTCTTTCAGTTGGACCATATTACCTCCCCTCTTGTCTTTTGTCATGTTACATTTTTATTTCTATATGTATTTGTAAACCCACAGGATAGTCCTGTTAATTGTATTAAATTGGAACTCTTGATATTTACCTATGTTATTTACTCATTCCAGTATTCTTCCTTCTTGCATTTCTACACTTCTATCTTGGGTCACTGTCTTAAATTCCCATTACTGTTTTCTTGCAGTATAGCTAAACTGGAGTTGAAATCTTTCATATTTTGTCTATAAATCCTCTATTTACCTTCCCAATTGAAGGCTATTTTTTTTGATCAATTACTATTTTTCAGTGCTTTAAGTTACTATGTTCTGGATTTTGTTTCTAAGTGAGTAGTTTCTCTTGTTGCTTCTTGTAAGTGATAATATCTTTTTCTCCTTTGGCTACTTTAAAGACTTTTCTGTTACTTTTCTCTCCTATTCCCTGATACTCCAGCTATACAGTGTTAAATCTTTACACTGTCCCACATGTCTCTGATGCCCTTACTATAACACTATTTTCAGTATTTGTTGTTGTTAACCTTTGTGCTTTCTACTAACCTGTTTTTTTTCTTCCATTATGCTAGTAAATCAGTCTCTTGAATTTTGAATTTCAGTTACTATATTTTTGTGATTTATATTTTACTTAAACATTCTAGGTCTCTGCTTTATTTATTTTCTTGGACATAATAGTCATCGTTATTTATAGATCTCTTACAACAGTTCCAATATGTGAATCACTTGAATTTTGTTTCTGTTGTCATTTTCTTGGATTTTGGCTACTTGACCTCTTTTTTTTTTTTTTGTCTTAAAGCATATTTCATATTATTACGTGATAGGAGATGAACGTTGTATATTAAAAAAATTTTGGCTCTTGGATCATGTTATTTTATTTATAGACTTATGCTTTATTCTGGAGTGTTGATTTATTACACTGATTCTGTTAAAATTTGTTTTTTCCCTTGCCTTGGCTAGGAAGTGTCTGTTGAGAATCTCAAGTGAAAATGTGAATGTTTAGCATAACCTCAATAAGCCTCAAGCCCTAACATGTTTCTTACAGTATTATATACCTGCTAAAATTTCTACTCTGTTATCTGGCTGCTCCGATGTAGCTTTTTCCTTGACTTTTTTGGACTTTAACCCTCATTTGCACAACATAGAAATAGGCAAATGTCTTGGAAAGAAGATTGCATACAAATTCTTGCTTACTCTTACGTTTTCTTTTCTCTGAGATTTTTTTCCCCCCTCAAGTCTCAACCACTTTGGCTGTGTCAGTTTAGTCTCTCTACATAATATAGCAAGATCTTTGGTTTTTTTTAGGACACTATTCACTTAAAACTGGAAATTCACAAGTGTCCCCAGGTACAAAACCGGAGTAAATATAGAGCTTGTGCTTTTTTCCAGGGATTATTACCCATTGCCTTTTCACAGTTGCTTTATAAAGTAACATATTTAACCTTTATAGTTATCTTTGGCAGGAGAATTGTTCAGATCTTTTGTGGCCAGAAATAGAATCCTGTGTCTATTTACTTTTTGATAAGCTAGTTTTAGATTAATTATATTCAGATAGCAGAAATGCTTTTTGAATAGCAAGTTATCTATTTATCAAAGATATAATATTGATTAGAATAGTGAACTCTTTAAACATAACTGAGAATGAATTATTCTGCCACATAAACCAAAGCTCTTTAGAAATTGAATAATTTAATTAACTTTACAGAGATATGTCAGTTAAGTCATATTTGAGCATTAATCTTTGAAGTACTTTCACATTTCAAATTATATTTTAGTAAAATATAGTTATTATGACTAATGTAAGACTTTTATCATAGTCATGACATGCAAAATTTAGGCTGTGGTTAAAATCACAATTAAACTAAAACATAGGCTTGAAATATTTTTCCTTCACAATTATTAAAAAATATCTGTGAACTTTTATCAAAGATAGGTGAATATCTTTTTCAGTAGATTTCTGACATTTCGCTTTATAAATATGTTTATTATTTTTGTATAGATGTATGCAATTCTGTAAATTATTGTATTCTTTCTTGGAGTTTTAAATTAAATAGTTTTGATTTATAACAAGTACTTATCACTGGAGATATTAAATTAAATATCTGCTGGTACTGAAAAATTACATATATTAACATTTAAAAATACTGTATTGACATGAACATGGGTCTGTCTGTATTATACAAAGATTTCATAAATTTTTATCAATAATTAAATATTTTATATATTCTTTAGGTGCATTGACATACAGCAGAGCAACGAGGTAGAGAGAACACAAGCACTTCGATTAGTCAGAAAGGTAGGCTCCATGTCTGAGAGTAAAAGCAGATTTATGGTTTTCATGTTACACATTTTACAATTTAAGATTTAGACTGTCTTGTGAAATCTATTAAAATTTAGACTGAATTCTCATTAAACATTTTTATTTTGTTAAAATGATAGGCGTTAAGTAGGTCTATTAAACTTCAAGGTAAGCATAGATATTTTGTGTAATTATTCTATGTGATTGGGTATAGCTGGAAAAGTATTTTTTAATAAAATCTCCATTGTAAAGAAGAGTTCTTCCTTTATTAGACATATAAAGAAATTACTGCTTTGATATGTTATTGGAGAAAGAGGATTACTTGTGTGGCGCCCCCGTTTTGTCTTAATTATATACTTAGGGTTAATTCTGTTTAAATGAATATTAAAGGAATCACCAGCTGATTGTTTTGAAGATGAATTTGGATACATCAGTAGACAGTTGCAGTAAACAATTCAGGCCATTGTACAGAATAAAAGATCAAAATCTAAACTCTGCAAAAGAAGATGTTGAGGATAATCCATAATACTTCTAATGATAGGTTTTCCGAGAGCTTTTTTTTTTAATTGTTAATGTGATGCCCTAATGGCAGAAGAATATACTTAATTGAGAGTTATTTGGTTAGAGTACGGCTCATGTAAGAATTTTATCATCTTTCATTCTGAAGTATCATGTTTCATCTTAAAAATTTGTAAGACTCGTGCAGTATATGTTTGTTTTAATGTAAAAATCTCTAAAATTAGCAGTTAAAATTTTTTAGCTCTTCTCCTCTTTCCCTACTTTTGAATTCAGCATATGTTCCAGAATTGCAGAATGCTGACTTTGTACATTAACTTGATCCCCTCTTTTTCCTTTTTCTTCCAGTTGTCCAGCTTATGTTTAGTAATAGTACCCATAGGTGAGCAGAGTAAGGAAGAAGCAAATAGATGAATTGTCTTCAAAGAAACTTGTAGTTCTAGTTAAGAGTGATATTGGAGATAGATTAAAAAAGAGTTTGTTATAGGGTAAAAATTGTTATGTTGGCATCATGATTTGATTCTTCATATTTAAATTTAAAAATTAGATTTATGTTTCCTTACTTACTCATACAATCTTTCCTACTGCAGTAATTTTGAGAATTCAAGCTAAAAAAATATGTTTCTGAAAAACCTAGAATAACTCTTTGGTTATTTGAGTTATATAATATGTCAGTATTTACTTACTAGGAATTTAAAGTGAGAAATTTAAAGATATATTAACATATTAAAAACTCATTATAAGTAAACAAAAATAACATTTTTATAAAAATAACTATCTTTCAAAAAGAAAATTAATGACTAGAGCAGCATTATTTTAGATTTATAGAAATTTCTGTAGTGTTTATCCTGATAGAAGATAGCTGGATTGTCATATTTGCTTCTGTATCCAATCTCTTGTGATTTCACATGCATTGAAGCCTCTGGAAAAATTCCATATGTACTTGTGAGAGTAAAAACGACAATATATTTGAATTACTATGAAAATAGTTTTGACTTTACAGAATCTCTGAAAATATTCTAGGGACTGTCAGTTTTCTGTACCACAATTTGAGAGTTGCTGCCTTAGAAACTGCATTGAGGTGGAAAAACAAACCCAAATGTATTCAATTCAGCTTCTTTGAATTATTCACTAAATGTTTTCTTTCAGTTTTGTTCAATGTTTTATGTAAGTTACCATTTAATCTGTAAATAGCCCAATAAAAATGAACAGACCCTTGAAGCAATTTAGTAATGCCATAGCAAAAATATAATTTTGTTATCTTTTAAAGAACAGAGTAATTTGAGGGACGTATCATTTGTGGATCCAAGGGCAAGAAAATTGGTTGTACCTGGTGGTAAAAACAGGCTCAAAGCAAGAGTTGTGTCACAGGGCTCCTTGGTTTAGCTAAAACCAGTTAGTTTAAAAGGGAAAGCATGCTTGCTGAATCAACAGTGGCCTCTATCGGCCAGAGGAACTATAAATATAATTTCACTAATACTTTTAACAATCAAAGCATATATTTCTTTTTTGCAGCAACATCTTGACAACTGAGTTAGTAGAAATTAATGTTAATAATATAATTGCTAGGTCAACTGTGGGCTTTTTGTATGCATTTAGAACAGTTTTTAAATTTTCAATGAAAGTATTTAGCGTTTTATAGGGCTTCCCAGGTGGCTTAGTGGTAAAGAATCTGCTTGCCAGTGTCAGAGACGTGTGTTCATTCCCCGGGTCAAGAAGATCCCCGGAGAAGGAAATGACAACCCACCCCTATATTCTTGCCTGGGAAATCCCGTGGACAGAGGAACCTGGCAGGTTACAGTCCATGGGGTCACAAAGAGTCAGACATGATTTAGTGACTAAACAATAATTAATCTTTTATATTTTAAAGGAAAATAAAAAACACCTGTTGCTTTTGGATAACTTGCTTTATGAATAATTATGAATAATAATACTCATATTACTTTTTCTTCTTTTTCACCTGTTTCATTCATTTAGGGAATTTTTTTGTTTGTTTGTTTTCAATGTGCTTAATTATTTTTCCCCTCTGTCTAATCCAGTTAATCCTTCCTGATTCTTACTGCTCTCATTTTCTATTATTATTTTCCCACTGAGCAGCCCTTGCTACTCTTTATCCAATTTAAATTCTTCTTGGTGGTGGGTTAGTCACTAAGTCCTATCTGACTCTTGTGAATCCATGGACTGTACTCTGCCAGGTGACTCTGTCCATTGGGATTTCCCAGGTAAGAATACTGGAGTGAGTTACCATTTCCTTCTCTAGGGATCTTCCTGACCCAAGGATCAAAGCTAGGTCTCCTGCATTGTAGGAGGTCTCCTGCATTGCAGGGGGATTCTTTACCAACTGAACCACCAGGGAAGCTCTTACTTCCTGCCTAATTAGGCTTATTACTCATACATCATTTCATTATTCATGCAGTATAAATTTACTGGGCTTCCCTTGTGGCTCAGCTGGCAAAGAATCTACCTGCAATGCAGGAGGCCTGGGTTTGATTCCTGGGGTGGGAAGATCCCCTAGAGAAGGGAAAGGCTACCCACTCCAGTTTTCTGGCCTGGAGAATTCCATGGACTGTATAATTCATGGGGTAGCAAAGAGTCGGACACGACTGAGCGACTTTCACGTTCAACATTAATGGATTTAATATATCACAGTTTGTTTTTAATAGTTTGATTGAGTTAAAGGAATCACTTGCCCTTGATAGACAGCAAGATATTGGCTAAACCAGAGTGAAAAACCCAGTTCTCCAAATTTCCAAACCTGCACTGGCTCATGAGTCCTTTTGGTATTAAGCACAACCTGGTTATCTTGACATTCAGAGCTCACTTTTTGGCCAACCAGTTACTATGACCTGTCTCATTATGCCATTATCTTTGAACAAGCTGCCTTTCACCACTGCTATAATCATTGCTTGTGTCCTACTCTTTTTATTTCCACCCTTTCTACATTATATTCATCTTACAGCCTTAGATGAAATTTTAAATATTTTCCCTAGAAAAGTCAGTGTTTCTGTAATTTCTTTTATAACAGTTCTACACATTTATTACATACTTATGATCTTATATTTGTTACATATATTTATCTGTTCTATCAAGAAATGATTAAACTTTTATTTCAACAGATATTAAATTGAATGACTTTTCCCTCACTGATTGCTCATTGATTTGTAAGGAAAACATCCTCCAATCTACACAGAATTTAAGAGTTTCTTTGCATATATTTTTCCTGGAAAATAAGAATGGTTTCATCTGTAAAAACTTAAATTACAGATAGCCATTTTATAGCACTATACTTGAGATTCATAGATTAGAATTTAACACTTGAAATTCTAGAAATCATCAGATCATACGCATCCTCATTTACAAATGAGAAAGTTAAGGCATCGAGAGGATGGATTTCCCAAGGTAACAGTTTATTAATGTTAGATTCAGCCCTGAAAGCCAGTTGGCCTGGCTTCTAGAATATGTTGCATACGTCTTACAGTCCTTATAAGTGTGATAATAGATCAGTAAGTATTAAAATACAAATTATAGTCATAGGATATGAGAATTTTCTCACCCAGAAAGATCAGTTTCTTACACTGTTTTCCTTTCTTCTCCAACATTTTTAATTAATGAAGGATACTGTTTAGAAACAAATGTGGAAGTTTTTATAGATTTTAAAATTATTGGATATTTATATATTTTATGTCATGGAGCAGTATTCTGTAATTTCATATGAACCTTGTCGTACATTTACAAGTACTCTACCCAACATAGATCTTTCCTTTGAATCTCTAAAGGACCTAACTGGATATTAATTTAGTTATATTGTATCCTCTAATTGGGTCATGATACAAGTCTTATTTTTCAGAAGAATTCTGAATATAGTTAAATCTAGGACAGGTTGATTATCCCCAATATTATTTACCACCCAAACTGAAGAAAACATTTTCATCTACTCCCACTCTAAGGACCTGTTACTTTGAAATACTTCATCTAACAAATAGTCTTTTATTTATTAAGCTAATAACTACATAATTTTTCTTAGTTTTCCAAATGGAAGCTATATGTTATCTGTTTTCAGTATTCTAAATGTTATTGCCAATTAAACTTTTCATTTAAAGTGACATTCAACAAAAGTTTTTATCACCAGGGGTATAATGTTTCCAGAACAGTTTTTGAAATATTAGAAATAGATTATGGAGGGATTCCTGCCTGCTCTGAAATAGCAAATAATCATGAGTGAGCCCCTCATGACTGGGATCTAAGGGTGGCCTCTAAGAGCTGGGAGCAGTCGCCACAACAATCCGAAAGAAAATGAAGACTTAAAATAGATTATATATTATTAAACTTTGGCTTTCAGTATAGGAACAAATGATAGTTAGAGATGGGGGATTATTATGTTTCATTTTACTGCAGTCAAAATAAGAAAGAATGAGGGCCCAGATCAGAGTTTGAAAGTGAAAAGAATTGGGTTAATGAGGTAAATTGATAGGATGGAGTGGTGATTATATATGAAGAAAGGGTCAGGAATGTAATAATACAGAAGTATGTTGACAGCTATTGTCACCACTGGTTTAGTTTGTCTGGTTACTGAAAAGTTGTTTAAAATAGAATTAAGCGCCTAGCATGCTGCAATTCATAGGGTTGCAAAGAGTCAGACAGACTTAGTGACTGAAAAACAACAACAAAAGCTCCTTTTCTCCTCTAGAATAAGCTCCTATTCTGGAGGAACTTAGAGTCTCTGAAAGATTATATCTTGTTAGTCAACTAATTTATAGTCTGGGCTATTACAGGAAAAAAGCCAACACTGTTTTCCATGGTAATGATTAACATTTATGTATCAAATATCTGTTGTATCCTTTGACATGTTCATATGAAGCAGAAGATTAAAATTGATGCCTTGGTCTTAAAAATATTCTGTGGTCTTCAACACTTCTGTCTGAACAAGATAGGTTTCAAAAATGTATTAGGAAATAATTTCTTTTTCTGATTTCTCCCTGTTACAGATGATTACTGTGAATGCTTCCTTGTTTCCTAGCTCTGTGGCCAACTCACTAATAGCAGTTGGAAATGATGGACTTCAAGAAAGAGACAGAATGGTTCGAGCATGTATTGCCATTATCTGTGAACTAGGTCAGAATTATTCTTTGAGTAATAAATATACAGTATTTTAGAAAAAATATATAACATTTTTAATGTGAATTCTTTAGGTGTTGGTTAAAAATAAGAATATGAAAAAGTAGAACATTCCTGATAGTGAAGTAGTGGACTTGCTGTTTAAACAGATTATTTCAAAGAGACAGTTAAATTTTACAAATTTTAAAAGTTTTACTCATCATGAAATTTAAGACAAAGGAATTGTCCAAATTCCAGTAATTAGAATAAAATCTCTTAAAGTGTGATTCTCAGACATTTAGTTAACCACACTATGTATCTTGATGTGAGTGAAAAACAATTCCCTATGCATTAAAAAAAGAATTCTAAATGCAGGATTAAAGAGTTAAATGTGGAAAATATGGGGAGAAAAATAGATGACTTTTTCCTGATTGTAAGGAAAGGGAGTTTTGAATTATCAAAAGAAATCAAACATTTCATCAGCTGTAGATTTTATTGTAAGGAGATAAGAAAACATGCCATGCCAGAACAAAGAAAAAATAAATATAACAAACATGATAGGTAAAGAACTTATTTATATACAGATCAGTAGGAAAAATAAGTAATTCTCAAAGAAATGCATGGCTAATCAAAGTATTTTAAAGTTTAAAAGTTTAAAAGTTAAACCTCCCTTATAACCAAATAAATATAATTTTAAATGAGAAGATCATATTTTTCCCCACCGAAATTGTATAGGTTACATTCACTCTAGATAAGTAAATAACAAAATTTAAAGGAACAGAAGAGACAAGCCTTTTATTGAAAGTCCAAAAAATACTGTCCACAATACCTGTTGGTTTAAAGAGAAAGTAGAAATTTGATCAAGGGAATTTTTTAAAAATCATGAAAATTTGACTACCTATCGATAAGTGGGATTACTGGAAAGTCATATACTCAAGTTAATTTTTCATTAGAAGATACTTTTATAATTATGCAAAACATAATGAAAATAGTGAGTGAACCCAAGAAATAGAGAAGGAAGAAAAAAGGTGAATTTTAAGATAAGAAGAGGAAAGCAATAATGATTTTCAGTCTTAGTGAACAGGATAGATTATTTAACCTGTGTTAATTGGAAGAAGAAGATGATACACAGACACTATTGTTTTAGATACACAGATAGGCAAACATACACTATTGTTTGAAAAATGCAAAGGTCAGAGAAAGAAAAGGTTAATAAGATAAGGAAGAGAAGGTAATAGGAGTTTTGAAAAGTATGAGATAAACTTTTTATATAATTGAAAATCTTACTGAAATGAATGGATTTTCAAAGATTTTAATTTCCAGTTGACTCAAATTAGAACCCATGATGGATCACAAACCATAGAAGTACTTGATGAATTAATTGCCTCCAAAAAACACTCATTCACTTCTGTCTTAAAATATTGTTTCAAAGAACAAATAATTCTCATGTAATCAAATTGAGAGCATTAAAAATGTGTAAATTTAGCAATTTTTAAAATGAAAGTAACATTTTAAATATATAAACGCACACATACCTACATAAAGCGAAATAATTAAGATGCTACTATGAGAACATTTTTGAAAAATAAATGGAGGGGAAGGGTTTTTTTTCACATATATTTAAAAAATCTTAAGCTAGGTTCTTAGGAGAGAAAAAATGAGAAAGAGTCAATAGTTGCTTACCCTTACACATAGAAAACTTCAGAAAGCATGCTAGGATAATTGAATAAACATTTGGAAAAAATTGAGTTTACCAATATTAAACCAGAGTCTATTTCCTGAGAGATTTAAAACTGATATGTTAACCATGAATTCAGTTAAAGCACACATGTGTGTGCGTGCATACAAAGAGAATGGCTGATCTTTGAAGTAAGGGAGGAATTTCTGAGCTTAAAATCTAAAGTTAAATTAGAAATCAGCTAACAGATTTGAAACAGATAAAGGGCTAATCTTACCCCTATATAAAGAACTGGCAATTGACAGGAAAGAACTATTCAGTACAACGTGGACAAAGGATATGAAAGAACAATTTGGAAGACACTAAAAAAAAATTGTCCACGTTTTACTGAATAGTAAGTAGAAAGTTTTTTCAGTCAGAAAGCTCAGTTTTAAAATAAAATCCCAGATTTCTGATTATTTATAAATTATCCCCTATATAATATATTAAGTTTTTCTTCTTTATTTTAGCACTTCAGAATCCAGAGGTGGTTGCCCTTCGAGGTGGACTGAACACCATCTTGAAAAATGTGATTGATTGCCAATTAAGTCGAATAAATGAGGCTCTCATTACTACAATTTTACACCTTCTTAATCATCCAAAGACCCGACAGTATGTACGAGCTGATGTCGAATTAGAGGTAGGATCTTCAATATTCTCTTGCAGTTTTAAAATATGACTTTAATTACATACTCTTACTTTGAAATTTTATTTGAAATTTTAAAGTTAATAGATGCAGCACAGCATTAATTATTAAACTTAAATTGACTAATAAGCTTGGCTTATTCCAGCAATATTTTATCGCTCATTCAATTTGGATTGAATTGAAAGAATTCTCAAGAATATTTCATCAACATGTGAAGTTTATGCATTTTTTTATTATCTGTGAAAACTTGACTGAGCAAATTTGAGCACAGTTAAGGTTTCATAGACATTTACCTGTTTATTTAAGAAGACAATTTCTTTTTAAGGACTGTAGTGTGTTAATTGTGTGGGAATAGCTCCTACTAATTATGTACTATTTATTTATTAAACCATGCTAAACTTTTCTGAACTTGGGAGCATTTGTTGGCAACTAATGGCCATATACAATTGAAAGAAATAGAATAAATATCTTTTAAAAAACACACTATTGTTTTTTTGTTTTTACTAATTTTGTGGTTTTTTTCAGTTGGTCTAAAATAGTAAGGCTATTTTTCTATAATAAACCGTATAGTAGAGTTTGGAATAAAATTATCACAAGCTATGTTCTTTCTTTCTCTACCCCTGTCATTTTTGGCCTTGCCTTGTAGCTTGTGGAATCTTAGTTTCCTGGCCAGGGATTGAACCTGGGCCCTTGGCTGTAGAGTGCAGAGTCCTAACCTCTGAACCACCAGAGAATTCCCACAGACTATTCTTATAGTTTATTTGTGTGAATATATTCAATATTACATTGTTGTCCATTGCAGATATTATTCAGAGTAAGCTTACTGTTTATATTTGGGTGTGAAATTATGCAAATTATGAAAGATTTATTGTTCCCTACTTTGCCTGTTTAGATCATTTTATGAAACTTGTCTTAAATGTTATAGTTCTAATTTTATTAGGGCTACTAGAAATATTTTTATATAAAATTGACATTAGCTTGTATCATTAACAAATTTCAATACAGTTTTCTCCTTAATAAACGATTTTAAATACATTATTCATGGGCATCCAGTGGAAATGAGCTGGCATTTTTGATATTTCACAGTGTATTTTGCTTTAAGTGTTTTCTTTATCAAGTGGAGAAACTGCTTTTAAGATTGGAGAGATGATCACAATAAAGAAAGATGTGTATAGACCTGTTTTTTTTCCTTTTACCGGTATAATCGTACAGCAGATTAACAGAGCCTTTGTGTATATGAAAAAACCCTCAAATAATACGGTGGACATTTTAAGTACACTACCATCTTTGCTTCTTTCTTGTTTTTATACAAATGTTTATTCTGTTTTCTTTAACAAGATTCTCCTGATGTAGCATAGTGATTGAGAGCATAGACTTCAGGCTTTACAGATCTGGTTTTGATTTTTTTGTTCTATAACCTACTAGCTTTATGGGGTCGCACAGAGTCAGACACGACTGAAGCGACAGCAGCAGCTTTATGATGTGGGGCAAGTTATTAGCCTCTTTTGGATCCATTTTTCACTAGATAAAATAAAAGTCATGGCTTTTACTTTTTGTGAAGAATAAATACTATAATAATGTAATAGTAATAGCAACTAGCATTCTTGTAAAGCTTATAATAAGTTAGGTAATATTTCCAAGTGTTTTACATATATTTGTTCTAATCTACATAAATGTTTTAGTTACTACTTGACACATAACTAATATTCAGTAAATACTGATTGCCTTGGATATTAAATCGTTAATTATCATTCAGTTCAGTTCAGTTCAGTCGCTCAGTCGTGTCCAACTCTTTGCGACCCCATGAATCGCAGCACACCAGGCCTCCCTGTCCATCACCAACTCCTGAAGTTCACCCAAATTCATGTGCATCGAGTCAGTGATGCCATCCAGCCATCTCACCCTCTGTCGTCCCCTTCTCCTGCCCCAAATCCCTCCCAGCATCAGGGTCTTTTCCAATGAGTCAACTCTTCGCTTGAGGTGGCCAAAGTGTTATCTTCTACTTTATTGTTATCTTCATCCTAGAGTCTGCTGTTAAGAGAATCTTGTCCCCATTTTTATTAATTATATTTTTATAAATTTTCACTCTAATTTGATAACTTTTTCCTGTTTTTAACATGTTCCAAATTCTGAAGCAATTCTGGATGAGTATTTAAAGATTTAAGTTCAAAACTTATGAAGTCTGTAGAAAAAATACCCAGTCTCTCACTGCTGAAGAGAAAAAAAAGTTTGCTAAAATCTCTATTTACAGTTTTGGAGGTCCATTCTTTAGAAAAAGGAAAACCAAAGGTACACTCAAATCTTAACAAAATCGCAGTGTTGTTTCAGTTTAACTAGGTGATTAGAATAAGCCGATCACTCCCTTTAATTGACCTGACTACAGAGGGAAGGATGAACCGTCTCTAATGGAGATAACATCACTTGGAACCTTTAATCAAATTTACAGTGTCCATCATTCAGTCAGAAATTTGACTATGTAAATAAAAAAGGATACATGCAAAAGGTTATGACTGTGTAATTGAAAACTCAAAAGGAATTCCATAGACGCATATCCATAGGTGATTCAGATATTGCAGCCAGAGGGAAAAGATTTTAAAACACTCATGATGAACTTATTAAGAAAAATGGAGAAAAAGAAAATAGATGAAATAATGGAGAATTTTACCATTTAATTGGAATATGAAAAATAAATCAAATGGAGTTAGTATCAAAAAATATAATACCTGAAATTCTGAACTAGATGAAATTAAAAATTCATTTTGGACAAGAAGGTGTCATTAGTAAACTGAAAGAGGAGTCAAAAATCAAAGCATTTGCAGGTGGGTAATAGGAAAATGAACAGAACAAAAGGGATAAAACATAATTGTTGTCTTTGGAGAAGAGAGGGAAAAAGCAGAAGCAAATATCCAAAGAAACTGTGGTCAAAACTTTGTTTTTAAAACTGGTGACACTTCATAAAGCTCAGAAAACTCAGGATAATATAAAGAAAACAATTCAATAGGCACATCATGGTAAGATTGTTGAAAACCAAGATAATGAAAAATCTTAAAATCAGCTTGAGAAAAAAAGACTACTTTCAAAGGAACAAATCTGACAGCCGATTTCCCAACAGAAATAGTAGAACCAGAAGACAGTAGAATGGCATCTTTAGAGTGCAAAAGAAAATAGTGCCACCTACCCCAGAGAAAATGTCTTTCAAAAACAAAGGTAAAATAAAGATTTTTTAGACTAACATAATAAGACCCAAGGAAATCTAAAGAAACACAATTCTTTCTTGGATTCCTTGCCTTTATGTCATGAAGACAGTAATCCATCCTATAATGAGGCTTACATGAGAAGGAACTCAGCCCTGTTGATAACAATTTGCATGTAGTGAGTGAACCATCTTGAAGTGGATTCTACAGCTTTAGTCAAGCCTTGAGATGACTGTAGCCCTGACCAATATTTTCACTCTGATGTTATGATGGACCCTGAGTCATAACTGCACAGCTAAACTCTTCTAGAGTCCTGACTCACAGAAGCTATGTGAGATGATAAATATATATTGTTATTTAAAAAATGAGACAGATAGAGAGGAAGGTTAAAGGGACTCCTTGCTGCTGCTGCTGCTGCATCACTTCACTGGTGTCCGACTCTGTGCGACCCCATAGACGGCAGCCCACCAGGCTCCTCCGTCCCTGGGATTCTCCAGGCAAGAACACTGGAGTGGGTTGCCATTTCCTTCTCCAATAAGGGACTCCTTAGTCAGAACGGAAATGATCTGAGACAAGAAAATGCAAGAAAGAATGAAGGGTGTCAAAAAAAGGTACACATATGACTAAATATAAAAGACTACTCATTGTCAGAAGCAGTATTTGTAATGTCTTAAGTATTTTAAAATAAAATTCAGACCACAGTAATGTAATCAGTGCAGAGCAGGGGGCTGAGGTAAATGAATTATAGTAGTTTAAGTTCTGAAATACATGAGCTTATTAACAAGGTTGCTAAATACAAAGACCAATACACAAAAATAACTTGGACTTCTTTATACTAGCAACAAAAAGAATGGAATTTATAAAATAAAGACATTTAAGTAATGTTCAAAAATAAGCAACACTAACCCATAGTGTTAGAAATCTGTGTAGTCATCTTGGGGGGAGAAGAAGGAGGCCTTGAGGATTCTAGTTACAGTGAGTGTGTTTAGTTTGAGAAAAATCTGTTAAACCTCATATTCGTGATTTGTGCACTGTTTAATAGGTACAATACCTGTCAATTTAAAAGTTCAAAAACTGTACATTAAAAGAAATCACTCAAATATATTCCTTGATGATGAGTTTGAAGAAATAAACTCTTCAAATAAGCTCTAGTTGGGATTATTAGAGATACAGAGAAGTTGGATGAATTTTAGCTTGTTAAAGGAAGAGTGCATTTTATAAGGACTCTTTTCTTTTTCTTGCTTTTTCCTTTTATTAGCGAATTTTAGCACCCTATACCGATTTTCACTACAGACATAGTCCAGATACAGCTGAAGGACAGCTAAAGTGAGTACCATGTGTGTTGCTGTTAAAACTTTTAGATTTGCCTGATTTGTATGTCAAGCCAGAGCAAAATGAGTTTAAGTAAATTTCCTATTTCATGGAGTTATATTGTAGTTCTCTCGTAATTTAACTGTGGCTTAAAAATTAAAAGTTAGCTTTTGGGAAATTTAAAGACTTGAAATTAGTTTCTTATTTTAATAATATAAGGTAGGTGGCAGTAGAAACCTAGACCTTTAATCATTTCTCTATTGTACATTTGTTGTTGTTCAGTTACTAAGTCATGTCTGACTCTTTGAGACTCCATGGACTGCAGTATGCTAGGCTTCCCTGTCCTTCACTGTCTCCCAAAGTTTGCTCAAACTCATCATGTCCATTGAGTTGGTGATGCTACCCAACCATCTCATGCTCTGTTGCCCCCTTCTCCTCTTGCCCTCAGTCTTTTCCAGCATCAGGGACTTTTTCAGTGAGTTGGCTCTGCGTATCAGGTGACTGAAATATTGGAACATCAGCTTCAGCATCAGGCCTTCCAAAAGAATATTCAGGATTGATTTCCTTTAGGATTGACTGGTTTGATGTTGCTGCCCAAGGGACTCTCAAGAGTCTTCTCCAGCACCATTGTACATATTTTTAGCATAATTACGTTGAAGGACTAAAAGAATCAAATAATAATGAGTAGAATGAAGAGCTGCCTTAAATTGAGTATGTAGAAAGATAAGCCATGTAGAATTTTGAGAGTAAGGTTAATAAGGAAATAAAAGGAGATAAAGATTATTTTCCAGAAATGAAGTAGGATGATTTTTCAGAGTCTTTTGGGAGAGAAAAGCACGTGTTCACTAGGNGGGACTCCTTAGTCAGAACGGAAATGATCTGAGACAAGAAAATGCAAGAAAGAATGAAGGGTGTCAAAAAAAGGTACACATATGACTAAATATAAAAGACTACTCATTGTCAGAAGCAGTATTTGTAATGTCTTAAGTATTTTAAAATAAAATTCAGACCACAGTAATGTAATCAGTGCAGAGCAGGGGGCTGAGGTAAATGAATTATAGTAGTTTAAGTTCTGAAATACATGAGCTTATTAACAAGGTTGCTAAATACAAAGACCAATACACAAAAATAACTTGGACTTCTTTATACTAGCAACAAAAAGAATGGAATTTATAAAATAAAGACATTTAAGTAATGTTCAAAAATAAGCAACACTAACCCATAGTGTTAGAAATCTGTGTAGTCATCTTGGGGGGAGAAGAAGGAGGCCTTGAGGATTCTAGTTACAGTGAGTGTGTTTAGTTTGAGAAAAATCTGTTAAACCTCATATTCGTGATTTGTGCACTGTTTAATAGGTACAATACCTGTCAATTTAAAAGTTCAAAAACTGTACATTAAAAGAAATCACTCAAATATATTCCTTGATGATGAGTTTGAAGAAATAAACTCTTCAAATAAGCTCTAGTTGGGATTATTAGAGATACAGAGAAGTTGGATGAATTTTAGCTTGTTAAAGGAAGAGTGCATTTTATAAGGACTCTTTTCTTTTTCTTGCTTTTTCCTTTTATTAGCGAATTTTAGCACCCTATACCGATTTTCACTACAGACATAGTCCAGATACAGCTGAAGGACAGCTAAAGTGAGTACCATGTGTGTTGCTGTTAAAACTTTTAGATTTGCCTGATTTGTATGTCAAGCCAGAGCAAAATGAGTTTAAGTAAATTTCCTATTTCATGGAGTTATATTGTAGTTCTCTCGTAATTTAACTGTGGCTTAAAAATTAAAAGTTAGCTTTTGGGAAATTTAAAGACTTGAAATTAGTTTCTTATTTTAATAATATAAGGTAGGTGGCAGTAGAAACCTAGACCTTTAATCATTTCTCTATTGTACATTTGTTGTTGTTCAGTTACTAAGTCATGTCTGACTCTTTGAGACTCCATGGACTGCAGTATGCTAGGCTTCCCTGTCCTTCACTGTCTCCCAAAGTTTGCTCAAACTCATCATGTCCATTGAGTTGGTGATGCTACCCAACCATCTCATGCTCTGTTGCCCCCTTCTCCTCTTGCCCTCAGTCTTTTCCAGCATCAGGGACTTTTTCAGTGAGTTGGCTCTGCGTATCAGGTGACTGAAATATTGGAACATCAGCTTCAGCATCAGGCCTTCCAAAAGAATATTCAGGATTGATTTCCTTTAGGATTGACTGGTTTGATGTTGCTGCCCAAGGGACTCTCAAGAGTCTTCTCCAGCACCATTGTACATATTTTTAGCATAATTACGTTGAAGGACTAAAAGAATCAAATAATAATGAGTAGAATGAAGAGCTGCCTTAAATTGAGTATGTAGAAAGATAAGCCATGTAGAATTTTGAGAGTAAGGTTAATAAGGAAATAAAAGGAGATAAAGATTATTTTCCAGAAATGAAGTAGGATGATTTTTCAGAGTCTTTTGGGAGAGAAAAGCACGTGTTCACTAGGAATGCTGGAATAATTATATTTAAATTGATTTAGAGGTCAAATAATACATTTATCTTTGGAGTTCTGCCAATGACACAGTTCCAATAAATATGCTATCAGGTGTAGCATAGTAGGTTTGTTGAGTTGCAGATATACATGTTTTTTAAATTCCTCCACTAAGTTTGGGAACTTTGTAAATGGGCATATTTTTGTTGTTTTTCATTTTTCTCCAGAATTAAAAAATAACGGTTTCATATCTTGAAATACCTTCATCCCTGTGGATGCACTGCATGCTAACTAACATTTCCTGAGCTAAGAAATTAAGAATAGGTGTTCTCTAGTTAAGACTTCTCAGACTTTATTTTTGCTAAGTTATGAATTGAGATTCTTCAGCCCCTTTCTTTCTTGGCTCCCTATGACACTTGGGCATTCTCCTTACTGATGAAGAATGTATCCATTTTCTATTGCTGCATGACAAACCATTATAAATTTAATGGTTTAAAATAGCATCAGTTTATTAGTTCACAATTCAGTAGGTTAGAGGTCTGGCATGGTTCTTATCTAGAGGTTTTAGTGAAGAATCCATTTATCTCTAAGGTCACAGATTATTGACAGAATTCATTCCTTGCTCTTGTACAACTGAAGTTCCTGTTTTCTTGATATCAACTGAAGCCTTCTCTCAGCTTCTAAAGGCCACCTTCTTGTCTTGGCACATGGCACTCTCCATCTTCAAACACAACAGAAATTCCTTGAATCTTTGTGCTTTGAGTATCTCTCTGACTTTCTCTTCTCCCTCCAGCTAGAGAAAGCTCTCCAGATCAAGCCTACCAGATGATCTCCATATCTTAAGATCTGTTAGGCTGTATGATATAAACTAGTCACAGTCATGGCAGTGATATGATATTCATAGGGATCCAGGGATTAAGACCTGCAGTCTTGAGAGGACAGGGGTATTTTTAGAATTTTGCCTACCAGGATAAGTAAGAAATGAACCAGGGTACTTAGAGTTGTGGTTGAGTGGGAAGTATATTCCACCAAAATCCTATCTTTCCTGTTTGGTTCAATACTTTTCTTTCCTTAAGTTTCTGGAGTATGGGCAGTTTCTGTAGCATGGGTACATTATGGCTAGGGCATAAGCAAATGGATGGGGGTTTTTTTTGTTTTTTTTGTTTTTTTTCAATAAAACTACCAATTTATTGAATAGGTTAGAGAATGGGTTACCAGGCAGTCAATACAAGTGTGTCACAAACATTTTTAAGATAAGGAGCACCAAAAGTTTAGTCACACAGTTATCTAATTCTCATTTCTTCCACCACCCCATGTCCCCATTTTAGTTTCTCTTACAGTCGCATGTTGATTAATACAGCAGAGCTCACTGTGGTTGGTCTGTATGTGTGGGGGGATATTTTTAACTATTTCGTTCCACTTTTATAAACTGCTTGCTTACCATTCTTTGATTTTCTTTCATTGTTCTTTACTCTTTATGTTTTTTTCCCCTTACCAACTCTAGATTTTTGTATTCTCAAACTGTTAAGAACTTTATTAGAAAAGTGAAAAATATGGCACAGAAAGGAAATGAGCTGTTGACAGGGTAGAGATGGTTGAGGTAACATGAAAGTAAATGATTGCTAATTAAGTAAAACTGGCCGTGTGCAATACATAAGCAGTGGTTAACAATGTAAATAGTTCTATTGGTTAATTGATTGTCATAAACTATTATATAGAAAGAAACAAGTGAGATGATTGGATACCAGTTATAAAAGAAGAAAGTAGTTGGTAGTAGGCCCCAGCTGACAGAAAACCAAAACCTCAGTTGTACAACAGCAAGAGTGGATTCTGCCAACAACCTGAATGAACTTAGAAGTAAATGAATAATAATGCCTAATTATTTAATAAAACCAGTGAATATACGGCTTGTTGAGCTTGCTTGGTAGAATAAGTAGAATAAGCTTGCTCAGATAAGTTTGGGACAAGACTTTTGAAGTAAAAAGAACACATGTAGTAACAGTAAGAGTTTTATCTAGTAATTTTCTTTGCTAAAGGGCAGTCTTTTGACAGAGATGCTTCTTAAGCAGGCTGGTGCTGTTGCCAATGCTTGCAGGTGTTAGTGAGCTACCTAAGAATAGTTTTCAGAAAGAGCAGGAAAAGGAGAACTCAGAAAAGCAGAATTTATAATTTGTTTTAAAACGTGAGTTTCACATGTGGGAAGGCATGATCAATACACAATTGAGTAATCTGCTTTGAAGTAGATCTTTTCTTTATTTTTTTAATGTATTTTTAAATTTCCTGTGTAAATATTTAAATATTAAGTAGTGATAGCTGTTACTCTGATATAGTAATTGGGAAAAACTTACTATTTATTTAAACATTTAATTTCTTTGACTCTACCCCCACCCCCACCCAACAGAGAAGACAGAGAAGCAAGGTTTCTAGCTAGTAAAATGGGAATCATAGCAACATTCCGGTCATGGGCAGGTACGTTCCTCTGTGTTACTTTATATCGTATAAGACAAACTTGACTATTTTTTCAAATGTTAACTTATTGTAGCATCTCATTTATATGTTAACATGATCTTTTTCTATGTGTTATCATTAGAAACAAGAGGAGTTTAATATATAATATTAAAATTGACCATTTGTAAGTCAACATGCTGATGATAACCTAGACATTTAAATAAAAAATTTGAACATATTCTATACCAAAAAAGATTTTAAGAATGTTAGTTGTGTACATAGCTAAAATTTCCCACCTTAAGGTATAATGTAGAATGTTATAAATACCTAATAAGCAAGATAGTAGTCCCAAATACCTTTCCTTTTGTTTCTTTGTTTTGTTTGGGGATGTGTTCTTTTAATTTAATTTCTTATTGAAATATAGTTGATTTATAATGTGCTTCTGGTGTATAGTAGAGTGATTCAGATATATATACATATCTGTTCTTTTTCATATTCTTTCCAGTATGATTTGTTATAATGAATATAGTTGTCTGTGCTATACCTATACTGTAGGACCTTGTTTATTTTATATATAGCAGTGTGTATCTATAAATCCCCAAACTCCTAATTTATTGCTCCCTCACTTCTTTTCCCCCTTGGTAACCATATGTTTGTTTTCTCTGTTTGCAAGTCTGTTTATGTTTTAGATTCCACATATAAGTGATATCATATGGTATTTGTCTTTGGCTTCATTTAGTATGATGATAATCTCTAGTTCCATCTGTGTTGCTACGTATGCCATTATTTTATTCTCTATTATGGCTGAATAATATTTCATTTTATATATATAACACATCTTTATCTATTCATCTGTTGATGGATATTTAAGTTGCTTCTGTGTCTTGACTATTAAAATCGTGCTTCAGTGAACACTGGGGTCGATGTATCTTTTCACATTAGAGTTTTCTCTGGATACATGCTCAGGAGTGGAATTCCAGGATCATACGTTAACTCTATTTTTAGTTTTTAAGGAAACCTCCATACTATTTTCTATAATGGCTACAATAATTTACATTCCTGCCAGTAATGTGAGAAGCTTTCTCATGCTCCACAGCCTCTCCTGTGTTTATTATTTGTAGACTTTTTAATGATGGACATTCTGACTAGTGTGAGGTAATACCTCATTGTAGTTTTGATTTGCATTTCTCTAATTATAATTAGTGATGTTGAACATCTTTCTTTGTGCCTATTGACCATCTGCATGTGTTATTGGGAAGACATATCTACTTAGGTCTTCTCCCCCCCCCCTTTTTTTTTTTATTAGATTGCTTTTTTTTGTTGTTACTATGTTGTGTGAGCTCTTTAGATATTTTGAAAGTTAATCCATTGTCAGTTGCATCATTTGCAAATACTTTCTCCCATTCTGTAAGTTGTCTTTTCATTTTGTTTATGGTTTCCTTTCTATATAAAAGTTTAAAACTTTGATTAGGTCTCATTTGTTCATTTTTGCTTTTCTTGTAAAAATTTTTTTATTGGAGTACAGTTTATTTACAATGTTGTGTTACGTTCAGGTGTACAGCAAAGTGAATCAGTTATACATATATCCACTTAAAAAAAATATTTTCTTCTCAAATAAGCCATTACAAAGTATTGAGCAGTGTCCCCTGTGCTATACATTAGGTTATTATTGGTTATCTATTTTATACATAGTAGTGTATATATGTCAGTCCTGGTCTTCCGATTTATCCCCACCTCCATCCCCTGGTAACCATAAGTTTGTTTTCTACATCTATGACTTTACTTCTGTTTTGTAAGTTCATTTGTATCCTGTCCACTTTTCTTTAGATTCCATATATAAGCAATATCATATCCATCTTTCTGTGTCTGAATTACTTCACTCAGCATGACAGTCTCCAGGTTCATCCAAGTTGTTGCAAATGGCATTGTTTTTTCTTTTTTATTGCTGAGTAGTAGTCCATTGTATATATGTACTACATATTTTTGGTATATCATGTTCTTAGTTTGTGAAAATGACTATGCTATCCAAAGCAATCTACAGATTCAGTACAATCTCTATCAAATTACCAATGGCATTTTTCTCAGAACTAGAACAAAAATTTATATGGAAACACAAAAGGCCCTGAACAGTGAAAGCAATTTTGAGAAAGAAAAAATGGAGCTAGAGGAATTAGTCTCCCTGACTTCAGACTAGCCTACAAAGCTACAGTTATCAAAATGGTATGGTATTGGCACAAAAACAGAATTATATAGATCAATAGAAAAGGATAGAAAGCCCAGAAATAAACCCACTCACCTATGGTCAATTAATCTGTGACAAAGGAGGCAAGAATATGCAGTGAGAAAAGATAGTTTCTTCAACCCACTCACCTATGGTCAATTAATCTGTGACAAAGGAGGCAAGAATATGCAGTGAGAAAAGATAGTTTCTTCAGTAAGTGGTTGGTGCTGGTAAACTGGACAGCTACATATAAAAGAATGAAATTAGAACATTCTTAGCACCATACACAAAAATAAATTCAAAATGGATTAAAGACCTCTAAGGCCAGACACTATAAAACTCTTAGAGGAAAATACAGGCAGAACACCCTTTTACCCAAATCANGTAAGTGGTTGGTGCTGGTAAACTGGACAGCTACATATAAAAGAATGAAATTAGAACATTCTTAGCACCATACACAAAAATAAATTCAAAATGGATTAAAGACCTCTAAGGCCAGACACTATAAAACTCTTAGAGGAAAATACAGGCAGAACACCCTTTTACCCAAATCACAGGCTGATCTTTTTTAAATTTTTTTTTATTCACTTCTCCTAGAGTAGTGGAAAAAAACAAAACAGAAAAGCCCAAATAAACAAATGGATCTAATTTTACTTAAAAGCTTTTGTACAGCCAAGGGAACCATAAACAAAACAGAAAGGCAGCCTTCAGACTGGGAGAAAATATTTGCAAATGAAGCAACTGACCAAGGGATTAATCTCCAAAATATATAAATGATTCATGCAACTCAATCAAAGACCCAAATGAAATGACTCAATCAAAAAAATGGGTGAAAGGTCTAAATAAACATTTCTCCAAAGAAGACATACGGATGGCCAAAAAGCACATGAAAAAATGCTCAATATCATTAGTTCAGTTCAGTAGCTCTGTTGTGTCCGACTCTTTGCGAGTCATGAATCGCAGCACACCACACCTCCCTGTGCATCACCAGCTCCCAGAGTTCACTCAGAAAAGGAAATGCAAATCAAAACTACAGTGAGGTATCACCTAACACTGATTAGAATGGCATTGTTAAAAAAATCTGTAGGCAGTAAATACAGAGAAAGTGTGGAGAAAAGGGACCCCTCCTACACTGTTACTGGGAATGTAAATTGAAACAGCCACTATTGGAGAACCATATGGAGATTCCTTAAAAAACTAAAAATATCAATAGAGCTACTGTATCATGTAGCAGTCCCACTCCTAGGCATATACCCAGAGAAAGCCGTACTTTTGCTTTTGTTTCTATTGCCGAGTAGTCCAGAATTTCTTGAGAACCTTTTTGGATGTAATTTAAATGGTAAAATTATTGATAATCTCTACTTAGTTGGAAATTCAGAGAATATTTGAAATATACTATCACTTATGATGATAAAATAATATAATAGTGTAATTTAGTTTAGAAAAATGTCACATTTTGTGTTATGAATATATCCTTTGAAATTCAAATCAGTGATCTTTTTTTTCTTTTTATCCTTCATAGGTATTATTAATTTGTGTAAACCTGGAAACTCTGGGATTCAGTCTCTAATTGGAGTACTTTGCATTCCAAATATGGAAATAAGGGTAGGTAAAAATTACTCTGTATCATCCCGGGAATTTGAGTGGAGGAAATATAATTGGAGAAAAGTTGGTGTTTTTCCTCATGAATTGTTAATCTGTATCACAGAATATTTTAAAAATACAGGAATAAATATTTATGCAGGTCAGGAAGCAACAGTTAGAACTGGACATGGAACAACAGACTGGTTCCAGATAGGAAAAGGAGTACGTCAAGGCTTTATATTGTCACCCTGCTTATTTAACTTATATGCAGAATACATCATGAGAAACGCTGGACTGCACAAACTGGAATCNATTGTTTTTGCTTTGGCTCCATCCCTTCATTCTTTTTGGAGTTATTTCTCCACTGATCTTCAGTAGCATATTGGGCACCTACTAATCTGAGCCTGTATCCTGGTATTTGTTACATGTCATCCTTGATGAAAGCAAATAAGATAAAAATAGTAAGTATGTATTAGAAAGTATATAATTAACTTCATGAGTAAAAATCTCATTCTTTGACATTATATTTGTGGATAATCTATAACATAAAATACTCTTTTTCAACTTTTTATAAAATACTATTTTTCGTTTTAGGCAAACACAATTCTTCCTCATTCACATAGCCATCATTTGCACTGTCTGCCAACCCTAATGAATATGGCTGCATCCTTTGATATCCCTAAGGAAAAGAGATTGTAAGTATCCAAGTTCTAGCAAAGCTTGTGCATAGTATATTTAATACTCACTTAGATGTCCTTATCTTCTTTTTAAGAAAGTAGTATATATAGGTTATTCCTGAGAATTCTTCTAGGGAAGCCTTTGGATAAGAGGAAAATTTGTATTTTTTAAAAATAATTTGGCTCTCTTATGGCGCGGCAAGCCTTCAAGACGGTGCTGAAGAAAGACAAGAAGCCTAAGAAATCAACCTGGAAGTTTAATTTGGATCTTACTCATCCAGTAGAAGATGGAATTTTTGATTCTGAANGCCTTTGGATAAGAGGAAAATTTGTATTTTTTAAAAATAATTTGGCTCTCTTATGGCGCGGCAAGCCTTCAAGACGGTGCTGAAGAAAGACAAGAAGCCTAAGAAATCAACCTGGAAGTTTAATTTGGATCTTACTCATCCAGTAGAAGATGGAATTTTTGATTCTGAAAATTTTGGTACCTTCCCTAGTGAATATCTAGGGTTTTCTTCCCTAGTGTGGCATTTTTTTCTGTTTTAAAATAGAAACAGTTTCTGCTGGAGAAGGTTAAAGTGGATGGAAAAACTGGAAATCTTGGGAATGTTGTTCACATTGAACGCTTCAAGAATAAAATCGTAGTCGTTTCTGAGAAACAGTTCTCTAAAAGGTATTTGAAGAACCTTACCAAGAAATACCTTAAAAAGAACAATCTTCGTGATTGGCTTTGAGTAGTTGCATATGACAAGGAGACTTAAGAGCTTCGTTAATTCCAGATTAGTCAAGATGAACGTGAATCTGAGTCTTGAGGACTAGATGATGCCATCCTTCATAGACCTTTGCTTGCTAATAAAACTAATTAAGCATGCAAAAGAAACATCTTGAAATGGACCTTTAGCCTATCAGTGAATAAAAAACCTTACTCTGTGTGTTAAACATTCATCTTTAAGTGTATGCTGTTTATATGATGCTGGTTTTCCTTTAATACTTTTTTATAATTTTACTGGAGTGTAGTTGATTTACAGTGTTGTGTTAGTTTCAGGTATATAGCAAAGTGAATGAGTTATACATATATATCCACTCATTCTTTTGTCATATAGACCATTACAGAGTATTGAGTACAGTTCCCTGTGCTATACAGCAGTTTTTTAGTTACATGTTTTATGTATGCTAAGTCGCTTCAATTGTGTCCAACTCTCTTCAAACCCATGGACTGTAACCCGCCAGTCTCCTGTCCATGGGATTCTCCAGGCAAGAATACTGGAGTGGGGTGCCATTTCCTACTCGCATCTGTTTTATGTATAGTAGTGCATACATGCCAGTGTCAGTCTCCCATTGTATCCTTCTCCCCCGTATCCCCTGGTAATCATAAGTATTCTGCATCTGACTTCTGTTTTGTAAATAAGCTTTTGTCCATCTTCCCCCCCCAAATATTTTGTATAAGCAATATTTAAATAGTTTATAGCTAGTGGAATTTCAAGATTTATCTAATGTACTGGTTTTACAGTTGTCCTCAAGTTAAAAGTATATAGCAAAAACATTTGGGTGTAACTATATAATAAAATATTTAGATTTGATCAAAAAAATAAAAATAATTTGTATTTTAGGCTACAAAGTATTTTGGCTTGGAAAGTCAACCTTTTCTCACGTGTTTCTGGACAAGGACATAAAATTTCTACTGGATCAGTAGAAATATTGGAATTGAGAGTTTTTTGGACTATTGTATGTTTTGAGAAGCAATTCAGTCTGTTTCTCAATGTCTAAATTATATCAGATTAAAGCACAAAGACTAACTGTAATTTTTTTAATATATGCTGTTAAAAATGTTGAGAAAAAAAGTTGCAATTTAGTAGCCCATATTTTAGGCATTGAAGTAAGCTAAACCCTTAATGCTGAAGGAAATACTGCAAATATAGACTTTATAAACTAAAGTATGGTCATATAGCTATAACTCTGCCGAATTCAAGGACTAATAATAAAATATAATTTAAAACGTAAGGTGGAGGAGCTTGATTGTATAGTGATAGTAGGAATCTTTTTTCATCTGATAAAGATTATGTCTAGTCCAGGGATGTCTTTTTTTTTCTCCTATGATCAAAAAAATTTATATATTTAGGCTTCATTTTTTTTTTCCGTAATGTTTTAAAATGTTGTTCATTAGCTTAGTCAGAAGCAGGAATTTTTGTTAAGTTATACTATAATTCTCAAAAGTTTAGCTAGTTTTATTAATTTAAAAGTACACATAAGGGCTTCCCTATAAATAAATAGTATTTTCTTATTAATTTAAAATCTACCAATGAGAATACTATTATTTAACAGATTGAGGTTATATTATAAACTGAGGGCATTAGGGATCATCAGTTCTGACTTCAGGCTTACATTGGTATTGGTAGCATTCAGCTCTTATTTTAGTAGTTTCTTCATGGAAAAAATGTACTTTCTGAAAGCCTGGTAGACCTGAACTCTTTGAGTCAGCTTATATCCATGGATTTTAGCATTCATCAGGAATTCAAATTTACCTTCAAAATTCCAATGATAATAGAATTATTTTTTGAGCTTGGTAAGTTGTCTTTACTGATAAGTACTTGCCAATCTGGGCACATCTCAAAGTTTTTAAATTTTTAATCCAGTTTGTATTTATTACAATAAAAGGAAATTAACAATAATATTTAAAAGGATTTCATTTACAATTGCAGATTAGTAGGGAAAATAGAGCCTGTTCTGTTAATATTGGAATCATTGGTTCTCTAACCTCATACCTTAAATAAAAATCAGTTTCATATGTATCAAGGCCTTAAATGAAAAGCAGAGTTTTAAAATAAGAAAATATATAAAACTTCAGTTTGGACCTTGAGGAGGGAGTTCTTAAAACTAACATACAACTTGTACCAACACCACTATAAGAAAAAATTAGTATGTTTTGTTGAATCTGAATAATTAGTGTTTCTTCATGCAAATCAGCAGTGTTCTTGTTTTTTTTTTTTCTTTGTGATTCCAAATTTGATTAAATCATTTACTTTTTAGTAACAGTATCTAGCCTACATTTATGTAAATTTCAATAGAATAATTTACCAAAGTGATCTCTTTAAAATTATGTTATCCCTGTTACAGTATTAATTGAAGTTTTTTCCTCATTTAGGCGAGCCAGTGCAGCTTTGAACTGTTTAAAACGCTTCCATGAAATGAAAAAACGAGGACCTAAACCTTATAGCCTTCATTTAGATCACATTATTCAGAAAGCAATTGCAACACATCAGAAACGGGATCAGTATCTCCGAGCCCAGAAAGATATATTTGTTCTTAAGGTACTGATGCAGAAGATGCGATTTTTACTTTAATTTCCTAATTTTTAACCATTGTATTTTAGTAGGGATATACATGCTTGAGTTAGCAGTTTTATTCATGCATATGGATTTTCAAAAAGCTTTTAATAAGTTTTATAATGATTGGGCAGTTGAGCTGAGTTTTTGTAACTTTTTGAAGAACCTTGATAATTCTCCTTAAATGAAAAGTTTTTCTTTCTGTTTTTAAAATTTCAACTGTTATTTGATGTAAGGCCAGTTTTTTTTTTTTTAAGTTTTCTTATTACTTTCTGGTGATTTAGGATACAGAGGAAGCTCTTCTAATGAACCTTAGAGATAGCCAAGTCCTTCAACATAAAGAGAATCTTGAATGGAATTGGAATCTTATTGGGACCATTCTTAAGGTATGATAGGATACTTCTTGATAATGGCTTGATTGTTTTCATTTTATTATTCATTGCAATTTATCATAATTATATGTTTAGGAATTAATAAGTATGTAATATAACATATTATGTTTTTCTAGTGGCCAAATGTAAATCTAAGAAACTATAAAGATGAACAGTTGCACAGGTATGTAAGAACTGTTTTGCATTTAAATATAAAGAACTTAAATTTGAATTATATTATGCCTGATACCTGTTAAAAGTAATAATTGATGTTTTAAACATACATTCTTACTTTTTAATAGTTGGTATTCGGTAGGTACATATTGATGCATATTTTTATATATAACTTGTGTTTTATAATCAAAAATCATCAACTAATTCTTTTTCTGGTTATTTACATTCTGGTTTTAGTTTTGGAACAAATGAAATACTTAAGTTTTCTCAAATCAAGAGTATCAGCCATGTACTAATCTTGGCCCTAACATATGAGAATGATATATTAAGAGCATAATGTCTCCCTCTCAAAATTATGGCCATTTTAAATATTCTGATTTCTTTTGCATGTGACTTTGGAAATTATTCATTCTTCTTACTCTTTACACTGCCCTTAACCAGCCACACCTTCCATAAAACAGCTTATGTTTATAGCATATACAATACTTAAAGGTATTATGCTGTTTTCTAGTACCCCATGCATTTTTATTCCTTCTGAGTTTAGATTACCCAACCACCAGTGTTGATTTCTTTGAATAAGAGAGCTTTTACTTCATGATTTTGAAAAGTTCACATCATTGGTATTATTATTGATTATTATCATCTCTTCACGTTTTGAGAAATGTATAGAACATATAAATTACATTGGGATAAAGAAGCATAGCACTGAGTTTTCAGACTTGTGAGAAAACAGATATGAAGTCTCATTCAACTTTGTTTCTCCAGCTCCTGGACCTGGTATCTTTATTAGATTGGATAATAGCATAGAAATTAAATTGAACTAAATTAAATGGAAGCTTAGAACATAATGTTGAAAATTATAACATGAAAATATCATCCATTGCTTTATAAATTCAGTTGTTTAAATACCTGAAGCTTTTATTGTTGACTTTTTGCCTAATTGTGAAAAACTGACAAAATCATAGTGTAGTAACATTTGTGTGCAGTTATCTAGTATAACTTCATAAAATATAGTAGAAGAAAATATATATATTCTAGGTTTAAATAGAGTTTTAAAAAAAAAAGACCTAACGTAAAATAAAATGTATACTTGTCAAACAGAAAAAGAAGAATGAAAATTTATATCTAGGTGGTTTCATCATATTTATCCAACTGTGTATCTTCTAGCAGTGTTATGTTTGCATTTTTCCTGCTAGCATCTTCTCCACAATTTTCTATCAGGCATCTCATCATAAAATTCTTATTTCACGAAGATATTTTTTATAATGAAGGGGATTGTGTGTGTGTGTGTGTGTGTGTGTGTGTGTGTGTGTGTGTGTGTGCAGAATGTACCAAATGTGTTTTTTAAATTTCTTTCCATTTACCCCAATGGTTTAAACTCAAAACATATTCAAAAGCTGTGGTTAAGATTCTAAAATAATTGTTTGGTTTATTACTTTGTTGCTGATTTTTTATTTTAATCTTAGGTTTGTACGAAGACTACTTTATTTTTATAAGCCCAGTAGTAAGTTATACGCCAATCTGGATCTGGATTTTGCCAAGTCCAAGCAGCTCACAGTTGTGGGTTGTCAGTTTACAGAATTTCTTCTTGAGTCTGAAGAGGTAATAGGCACTTTGAATATTTTCCAGAGCACATGTTTTTCACTGAATTTGCCCCCTTCCTTTTAGTTTTGAATATGTATAGGCTATATTTAGAAACCTAGAATGAACCAAGACCTAGATTTTTATCCTTAGCCACTAGCTATTTGTGTGACTTTGGACAAGTTATTTGCCTTCTAAAAGACCTGGTTTTCTTTTGGTAAAATGGAAAATAATACCATCTCATGCAGCATTGTATTGAATGGATTAAAAAGAATAGATATTCAGAGATTAATGTCTGTTATTAGTAACTTCATTATTATTAAATGTTTTGGACTTGATCGAGTTTATTTTTCTAATGGTAGACACTAACTGCTTTTCTAGCAATATCATAATGTATTTGCTTTTAGGATGGTCAGGGATACTTAGAAGATCTAGTAAAGGATATTGTTCAGTGGCTCAATGCCTCTTCTGGAATGAAACCTGAAAGAAGCCTTCAAAATAATGGTTTATTGACTACTCTTAGTCAACACTACTTTTTATTTATTGGAACACTTTCTTGCCACCCTCATGGCGTCAAAATGCTGGAAAAATGCAGCGTATTTCAATGGTGAGCATTCCTAGATTCTGTTTCAGTATATACCTAAACTTTATTTTTAATGTGATCAGAAAGGGTATACTTTTTAGTCTGTGTACCTGTATTTGGTAAGTTTTATTGTTGTTGTTCAGTCTCTCAGTCATGTCTATCTCTTTGTGACCCCATGGACTGCAGCATGCCAGGCTTCCTAGTCCTCCATCCCCCAGAGCTTGTTCAAACTCATGTCCATTGAGTTCGTGATGCCATCCAACCATCTTGTCCTCTGTTGTCCCCTTCTCCTCCTGCCTTCAATCTTTCCCAACATCAAGGTCTTTTCTAATGAGTCAGGTCTTCACATCAGGTAGCCAAAGTATTGGAGATTCAGCTTCCGCACCAGTCCTTCCAATGAGGATTGGTTTCCTTTAAGATTGACTGGTTTGATCTTCTTGCAGTCCAAGAGACTTGCCTGTGAGTGTCCTGGAGTCTCCGGTGGAAGCATGGGTTGACTGTGGCCTGCTGCAGGATCAGGGACACATACTACAGCAGTCCTGGGAGCCTGCTGGCATAAGTCCTTTTGAAGGAGGTCGCCATTACGCCATTACCCCTACCATAGTTTGGCCTCAGACCAAACAATAGGGAAGGAACACAGCCCCACCCATCCGCAGAAAATTGGATTCAGGATTTACTAAGCTTGGCCTTGCCACCAGAGCAAGATCCAGTTTTCCCCACAGCCAGTCCCTCCCATCAGGAAGCTTCCACAAGCCTCTAATCCTTATCTGTCAGAGGGCAGACAGAATGAAAACCACAATCACAGAAAACTAACCAAACTAATCACATGGACCACAGCTTTGTCTAACTCACTGAAACTATGAGCCATGCCATGTAGGGCCACCCAAGATGGATGATGGGTCATGAAGAGTTCTGAAAAAAATGTGGTCCACTGGAGAAGGAAATGGCAAACCACTTCAGTATTCTTGCCTTGGTTTAGAAACCCACAAATAGTATGAAAAGGCAAAAAGTTTTGTTAAAATAGAAAAAAAATTTTAATTAGAGTTGTCTTGATGCTCTGATGCTTTTTTAAAAATGGGTTATTTCTTAAGTGCTTTCTTTTAGAAATGCTAATTAGGAATTTTAAAATATTTGTTGAATTAATCAGTATAGTAATTTCTAGTAACCTTTATTATTTTCATCATTTTTTTAGTTTACTTAACCTTTGCTCCTTGAAAAACCAAGATCACTTGCTAAAACTGACTGTTTCAAGCTTGGACTATAGCAGAGATGGTTTGGCCAGGGTCATCCTTTCCAAAATCTTAACAGCAGCCACTGATGTGAGTATAACATAGGCAATAGAACTATAAATTCATAACAGGTTAGTTCAGTATTTTATAAACTTTAACCTAATAAAATTATAAATTTTAAGACTATAGGATGGAATTTGAGTTTATTTTTAAATTTTAGTTTGTCCAGAGAACTTGACTAAAGTACCCATATTTTTATATAAGGAGAAATGCTTTGAAGCAGATAGATACAGTATTTTATTATACTGGGACTAAAAAATATATTTGTATCAAGGGCTAGACTGTCAATTCCAGTCTCTGCCCTTTTCAAGTGTAAAACTATTCTAAAACAAAGTCAGATGGACTGTCAGTCGTGAAGTTTGGATGGTGGTGGTTGGTTTTTGTTTTTTTTAATGTTCTCATTTATCTTTATAGGCCTGCAGACTGTATGCAACAAAACATATGAGAGTATTATTGAGAGCTAATGTTGAATTCTTTAATAATTGGGGAATTGAATTATTAGTGACTCAGCTGCATGATAAAAACAAAACGATTTCTTCTGAGGCCCTTGATATTCTTGATGAAGCATGTGAAGACAAGGTGAAATTTCATTATCTTATAGTAAAATACTTAGATATGAATTTTTATGAAACTATTCATTTTGATAGACTGTGTGAAATTATAATGTATGTAATACAGTGGTTTTGGAAGTAGAGACTTTACTATCTTCATGCAGTTATTAATTTGCCTAATAATTATTTATTTTAGGCCAATCTTCATGCACTTATTCAGATGAAGCCAGCTTTATCTCACCTTGGGGACAAGGGTTTGCTTCTCCTCCTGAGGTAAATTTTTAAGAAAATTTTTCTCGTAGTTATGTTATATTTTGTGTGCTGTCTGGCAGTGTGTATTAAAGCTGGATTCAAATCTGTAAAGGAAGCACTCTAAAGAGTTTAGCTGTTAAGTTCTTTTTTTTTTTTTCAAATATGCGATCTTTAAGCTGTTAACTTCTGAAAGAGGCCCATTTTAGAATATTGGGCATCCTTTAATACTGAAACTCTGGCTTTTCATTGTTTTCCATAGTGTTTCTTTTTCATTTCTATGTGTCCTCATTCCTTTTATAACATTTTCTTTACTGTGGTTGAATTCATGTTTTTTACAAAGATTTTCAAAGTATTTGTATTTCAAATTATAAGATAATTGACCTCTTTAAGGCACAGTTCTTAAAGTCTTTGGGCTTAAGTGTATTTGGTTTGAGATACTTTAGCTTTATAGACAATTTTTTATGAGACCCAATGTTAAACTATTGCCTGTTGCACTTTACAGATTTCTCTCCATTCCAAAAGGGTTTTCCTATTTGAATGAAAGGGGTTATGTAACAAAACAGTTGGAAAAGTGGCACAAGGTAACTTTCCGTTGAATAAGTTTCAGTTTGTATGTTTTTATTTTGGAAAATAGATTGGAGGATTTTGAAATTAAAATTAAATATTTAAATACTCATATGAAGTCAGGCCTTAAAATTCTGTTAATTATTTATATTCATATTTATCCATTTTTTAAACTGCAGATATTTTATACTGTGAACTGTTGATTTGGTATGTTTTTTGTTGAAATTTTGCTTTCAGCTTTAATCTACTGGTATCATTTGTCAATCCTGCTTACCATCATCATTTCTTTTATTTTGGGTTCTTTTTACAGCCCTTTTGAATGGAAACTTAAAACAGTTTTCCTAACTGAAGATTATAAAACAGTTCTACCAAGCAGATATAATAATTTAATTATTAAACTTCATTTTAGGGTAGACTTTTCATAAATCTGAGGGCAAACTTCTTGCTGTTGTACATAATAGGAAAATCTAGGAAGAAGGGACTAGTTTGAAGGTAGGGGTTATTGCTCTAGCTTTTCTTCAGCTGGTCATCACTGTGGCTTCGGTTAACCTGAAGCATTATAAATCATCAAAGCATCTTAGAAGCTCATAGAATAATCAGTCCTAACATAAATGATTCCCAGATTTTCCTTTATTGAATTCAGATCATTGTTTATATTGTCTATATTGAACCGTATTTCATAAGATAGTCTAGACTATAGTTACAGTTACCAGAGGTGGGATGTTGGGGTAGAGGAAACTGGATGAAGGCAGTCAAAAGATACAAACTTCCATTTATACACTTACAATAAGTACTAGGGATATAATGTACAACATGATAAATATAATTAGCTTTGTTGAATGTTATATATGAAAGTTGTTGAGTAAATCCTAAGAGTTCTTATCACAAGGGAAAATATTTTATTTCTTTAGTTTTGTATCTATATAAAATAATGTATGTTCACTAAACTTATTGTGATAGTCATTTCAGATGTGTGTAAGTCAAATCGTTATGCTGGATGTACACACTGCTGGATGTCAATTATCTCTCAGTAAAACTGGATGGAAAAGAAATACTGTAGCTGTAAAGCATACAACTTAAGGCATGGTGTCTTTCAATAATTGGTGAATTGGAAAACTGAAATAAAGACGTAATAGTTTCATTCTCTAAACAGAAGATTATCCTCACTTAAAAAAAAAAAAAAAGTGAAAATATCTAGGAATACCGAATGTCTAGTTTAGAAGCAAAATTGGTAAGAGCATGAACTTCAGTGGTGGTGAGGTTTGATAGAGACATATTTTCTGGGCATTTTTAAAATAAGATGGACAGAATTCATGACCTGATTGGATATAATAAATGAGGACTACTTGACTCTACGGTTTCCAATTTGAATGCCTGAGGAAATAATGGCTTGTCATTAAGAGACTGTGATTCGCAGGATTAAGGATACTAAATTTTGAATAAGTTGAACTGCTATTGCCGATGGGATGGCAAGTGATGGTATCCAGAAAATACTTGGAAATGTGAATCTGGAGCTGAAGATGGAAGTTTGGGAGTTGTCAGTGAATAGTAGTAGTTGAAATTTGAATTGAGTGAGATCACCAAGGGAAGTGTAAAGAACAAAAAAATAAAACTGGAAATTGCTCCCTAGAGAACAGTCTGCTTTAACAAGGGGAACAAAAGGATGGGGACACTGAGGAAAAATTATCAGAATGATTTCACTAAAGGATGCTTCAGGAAGGAGAGGCCAGTGGTATATATTCTTGAGAAAGGTCAGATAAGGTAAACACTAGAAAAAACACTGTTGAACGAGACAGGTCATTGGTGAATTTTGCCAGAGCAATTTCAGTAGAAAGTTGCAAACAGATGCTAACTCACAGTTATAGTGAGTTTAGCCAGTAAATGGGAGGTGTAAAAACAAAGACAATATAGTCTGCTCTCTCAAATTAATTAGAGAATGAGAAATTAATTAGTAAATAGTGATTGCCTACCATTAAACTTAGTGCTTTTCAAGTATTACCTCATTTAATCCTCACAGCAACTCTGTGAAATGTTTGCTATTATTTCTATTTTATGAAGGAAAATGTAGAAGCTAAGATGAGTAACCTAATTTATCCTAGATCACAAAGCTTGAAAATAACAGAGCCAAGGGCACTTTTTGATTCCAGAGCCCTTGATGCTCTTTCCTCTGTTTGATTTTCCCCCAGTAGTTTGTAGCATGCCATGATAAAGTTGATGCTCTTTTTCTAGGTAATAAAACATCCAGGCCAGAATCATACTGAAAATCCACTCATTTGATTTAAAACTTTCTCTCCTAGCCCAGGCTTGGTACAGACTTAGAAACCTGCAATAAAAGAGGGGGTATGGTTCATTTCATCACTCTTTATTGTTTATCTCCTCCCCATTTACCAGCTGCAGATTTAGGGCCTCTCCAGCTTTAGAGCAGGAGGGAGAGGAGGAGGAATGGATGAGAATTCACGGACAGTCTTACCCAACTGATGTAGTTGTTACCTGGGGCTGTTAGCTTTGGGGAGGGCAGATTTCAAGTGTTGATTTTTCTTTTTACTCGGGTCTTATGTTCATAAATTCCTCAAAGACTTCACTCTGGAGATCTCTCATTTGTAGTTCCTTTGACCAGAGAAGTGGCTCCTGTGGTTGTTTACTTAGTACCTCCTAGTATCTAGAGGTATACCGTCATTTGGGGTCTTGTCCCTCCCTGCCTCCTTGAGGCAGAATCCTCAAGATGATCCACATCAGAAACTCACTGCATTTCATCGTTACAAACCATACCCCTGGCTTTTGCTAGTGTGTTCCACATGGTTGCCACTGGTCAAAAGACTAGCCAGACAGTACCACATGAGTGTAACTGTTCCTACATAAAGCTCAAAATACTTGGCTTAATTTGTATTTTTGTACTGAGATTTTCATGTCTAGAGGAGATTATGGTAATGTTATAGCAGTAGTAATAATTTGGTTTGCTGATAATATAATTAAACTCTTACATTACTTTTGCACAGCAAAGAATCTAAAAGAAAAGCAGGTGCACTGGAACAACCCAGAGGGATGGTACGGGGAGGGAGGAGGGAGGGGGGTTCAGGATGGGGAACACGTGTATACCTGTGATGGATTCATGTTGATGTATGGCAAAACCAATACAATATTGAAAAGTAATTAACCTCCAATTCAAAATAAATTTATATTTTAAAAAATAATAAAATAAATTTTAAAAAAAAGAAAAAGTAAGCTTTTAGAGTCTCTAAGTAGGGAGTTAATGTAACTCATCAAATTGAAGTAGTATAAGATGGTTTAAAATGAAAAATATCTCCCTGCCCCCTTACTCTGTCTTTTCTGAAGGTAATGTTTGTTAACATTTTTTATACATTTAAAGATGTTTTGTACATCTGTTCTTCGATTAAAAATACAGATGAATTCACTCACACCTGTAAATAGGACTGTATTTTCTTTAGCAGTATATGTGAGGTATCTTTTCAGAGCTGTGCATTTAGAGCTATCTAATTCTCTTCAGTGGCTACATAGTAAATTATATGAATGTACCCTAATTTTTATCATCACTCTTGTATTTGGGGCACTTAGATTGTTTCCAACTTTTTAGTTTTGTAAACAGTATTTGCTTTATATTCTTGCATTCTTTGCTTACTTGTGCAAATATATTTGTTGAACAAATTTCTAAAGTATAATTGTTGAGTCAAAAAGTATATTAATTTAAAGTTTGGATAAGTACTGGCAGATTGCTTTTCAGAGGTTCTATCTATTTCTTCTGAACAGTTTAAAGTGGAGATCTTTTGCAATGAAGATGGTAGCGTGATTGACTGTCTCAGTTTAAATAATTTGACTATAAGTTTTCCAGGTTTTAGTTGGAAATATTTTTTACATTTGACCTGATTACGATCAGTGGAAGAAAGAGATACTATTTTTCACCAAAAGGTGCTGAAATGATAGAACTCAGTTAGTTTCATTTTAAAATTCCTAGTGAATATCTTTAGGATTTAATATTAAGAAACTATTTTTTTTTAATGAGGAAAGGAATTCAAGTAAGATGAAAAACAAAATTTTTAACTTATATGGACCCCAAAATATTAATTGAAAATGGAGAAGAGAGTATAAGCAGAAAGTTTATGGGTATGGATATAGTAGAACATTTTTGCATTCATAATAGCTTATTATATCCATACTCTTCAAAAATTTCTCAAATTTCCTGAACAAAGAAAAAGATGTTCATTTTTCTTTTATTTGTGCTTTCAAGATTTGCTAGGTAACTAACATATTAGAGATTTAGTAAATGTTGTTATGGTAATATATCTAATTTAAACAATATTATTTTCTAGGAATATAATTCAAAATACGTTGACTTGATTGAAGAACAGCTTAATGAAGCACTTACCACTTACCGGAAGCCAATTGATGGTGATAACTATGTTCGTCGGAGTAACCAAAGGTATAGTCAAGTTAATGGAATAGTTTATTGCTAGTCCTCAAACATAAAATTTTAAATCACGTTGTTATAAATCATTGTTTTTTAAAGTTTTCTAAGTACTTGGATATTCTTATACTGACATAGGAAAAATCTTTTTATAGCACAGCGCTGAATGTTCAAAATTTCAGTGGCATTCATAACTTGCATTCTCTGACTTGTAGAGCACTTAGACCCCTTCATGTTCTAACCCTCGTCTGTTTTTCTAGTCTTAGGTCTCTTACCATTACTCTGAAACGAGCTAAACTATTATTTTTCTAGAAGAATTCTAATGCCTTTCCACCTCAATATTTTTATTCATGCTGAGTGATTGTCTAATTGTTTATCTCATATTTTAAGTCATTTTATAAATTAGTATGTTTACAGTGAGCCAGTAGGTTTATCAGTCATTTTTATCATACTAGATTACAGCGTCCTCATGTCTACCTACCTGTACATCTTTATGGACAACTGGTACACCACAAAACAGGCTGTCATTTATTGGAAGTACAGGTAAAAACATAATTTTCTTATTTTAAATAGCTACAATAATAGAAAAAAGTTAATATTACTAAAGAGTTATCTTTGTAAAAACTTCTCAACAGCCTTAAAGTCAGTAGTATAATTGCTTTTAAAGCTCCGTCTTGTAACTGACTTTGGCATTCTGTGCTTGTAGTCCTTAGATACATAAATAGGCTTACATACACTTCCTTGACTTATGATCTTTTGCATATGTAATTTGTTATGTAGAATAAGTAAGCCAGTCAAGGTCCAAGTTCTTTTTCTTTCTAGTTTGTTGGGAAAGTTCATCTTCTTAGTAAAAAAAAATGCTGAAAAATTGAATTTCTTCATTCCTCTCCTTGGAAAATTAAACTGAACCTGAAACATATTCAGTTACCTTTGGTGAGTAACAAACTGAAAGTATCAGCTGCTGTTTGTTAGTATCTAACTACTCTCATATATATCTTGAAGTATTGGAGGCTTAGGGAAGCAGCTGTTCTTTGAGGATAGCATGCACATCAAATTTTGGCTGGGAGTGTGTCTTGCTACTAGGTCTTTCCAATAAGTATAACCATTTTCTTATTTTAGGAATAGTTACAGAAGTATTTGTGTGTGTTTCTTAACAGTAGTAACCTAGATGTTCAGTTCCTTTTCATATCAGTGTTCATCTCAGGAACAAAAGTTTTATGTAAATATACTCCATAATTTCATGTATTTTTATATTATCCATGAAGATTATTGAGGTGTATATCTTTATATTAATTTTTTTTTAATTTGCTGAAAATTTAAATGATTTTCTCAATGTCATTACCTCCATAGTATGAGAAGATCTAGTTGTTAATTTATTATTTTCTATCTAAAAGAAATAATGATAATTAATGGCTAACATTTTATAATACTAAGTGCCAAGTACTTTGTTAACCTTTCTATGTAATAATTTATTAAATCATTAAACTTTATGAAACAGAGGCTATTATTATCCCTGTTTTAGAGTTCAGGAAATCAAGGCATGGGGAGGTAGAGTGATGTGCTGAAAGCCACTTGTCTAGTAAGTTCCCAGCTCTAGTATATGAGCTCAGAGCACGTGTTCTAATGCTGCTTCTTAAGAAATTTTGCATAAAATTATTTTAAGATTTTAAATATATAGAAATTACTAAATATAAACATTAAATAGATTTTAATATACAATAAGAAAATATGTTAAAATGTATTGTTAATCATATGGCATTTTTTTTTCCTTCTCCAGAATATTATTACAGAACTCTGTCATAATGTTCGTACACCAGATTTGGATAAATGGGAAGAAATTAAAAAACTGAAAGCATCTCTTTGGGCCTTGGTTTGTAATAAACACTTCTATGAGATCTTCTAAATTTTTAGATTTTTACTCATTTTCCCATTGATATTAAATAAAAATTATTTTGTTTGAAATTTGTTCTTAGATTAGTATTCTAAAGCCAAGTTTGTTTCTACCCACTTAAATATTAGAAAGTAAATAATTAAACTATTGTTTTTCATGATAAGACAAAAGTAAAGTGAAGTTGCTCAGTCGTGTCTGATTCTGCAACCTCATGGACTGTAGCCTACCAGGCTCCTCTGTCTATGGAATTTTCCAGGCAAGAGTACTGAAGTGGGTTGCCATTTCCTTCTCCAGGGGAATCTTCCTGACCCAGGGATTGAACCTGGGTCTCCCGCATTGCAGGCAGACGCTTTACCATCTGAGCCACCAGGGAAGCCCCTTGATAAGACAAATGGAACTTTAATTCCTAAACTTCCTTACGTGAGGTTTTTCCCCACAGTTCTTTCTTACAGATATGGTTAGATTTTTTGTGTTATAGGTAGCTTTTCAAATCTCTTAAGAGTTACTCTTGGAAATATTTTTGACATGTGATTTCTTTTCTTTTAGGGAAATATTGGCTCATCTAATTGGGGTCTCAATTTGCTACAAGAAGAAAATGTGATTCCAGATATACTGAAACTTGCAAAACAGTGTGAAGTTCTTTCAGTCAGAGGGTATGTGATTTAACTCAGAAATCTCTATTGTATATACTGTTGTTCACATGTGGATGTGAGAAAAATAGTTTATGATTATAGTTTTTTAGTGCATTAAATCAAACATCTTATGGAGTTCCTTGTTTAATATTACTTTATTTTTTAACATTATAGTATTGACATTTACCTTGCAAGTAAACAATGAGAGTTTAGCATGTGTCAAATAGTCCAGTATTCCATTAGACTAAATATTCTGAATTTATTTCAGGAAAGCTAATGTATATGTATATATAGTTTTTTATTTGATTATACTTCTTTGAAATTATTTCATTGTAATTATTAGTTTTATTAGGAAGATTTTCATGTCACTTTTAATAGCTTATTAAATAAAATGCAAATGTACATATAGCAAACTAATATTTTATGGTTGCTTTAAGAAATCTCAATTTGAAATTATAAACTGTCACTACTTCACTTTTTATTTACAGGACATGTGTATATGTTCTTGGGCTCATAGCCAAAACCAAGCAAGGCTGTGATATTCTAAAATGTCACAATTGGGATGCTGTAAGGCACAGTCGTAAACATTTGTGGCCAGTGGTTCCAGATGATGTAGAACAACTCTGTAATGAACTCTCATCTGTCCCAAGCACCCTAAGTTTGAACTCAGAGTCAACAAGCTCTAGGCATAATAGTGAAAGTGAATCTGCACCATCAAGTGAGTATTGTGACAGCAGCATATGAAGTTAGCCAAAACTAACACTGCTGATATAAAAATTTAAATGAATTTTACATTCTTAATTTACTTTTTTTCTGAGATAATTTGGCAGTAATAGCTTCTTGGAGAGTGTGTATCTTTTCATAACAGGGAGTATAGCCATCAACCTACATTGTTGTTTCCCTTTGCTTTCTAAATAGCTGTTGGAAACTCGTACTTACAGAGTTAAATAATAAGTCATGTGCCAGAAGAACCATCCCCCCCCACCGCCTTTTTTTTTTCCAATTTCTAATAAGTAAATGTTTATTTACCTACTGTCATCTTTTACGTAATTCTTTAGTTCATTTTTCGTATATAGGGTTGTTGAGCTAGAATATATTTGTTAAGAGATATTATATTCACGTACTCATTTTTAGAAGAAAAGCTAAATTTTAAAATAGTGAAACTGCTAAAAGGGAGTATCAAAAATCAACTAAATGAAGATTTAAAAAATCAACTAAATGAAAAATGGATTGCAATTTTAAGCCCTGTGTTAAACGGTGCTAGGTGCAAAAATTTAAGACACAGTTTTTTTTAGGAGGATAGGTCAATATTTATCAAACATATTTCACCAGATCTAAGACATCCAAATTATAATATGCACACCACTGTAAGAAAAAAAGATGCCTATTGCAAGATGAATCCTGATTTTAGAGATTTTAAGTGTGAAACATGTACATCTTAAAATTGACATAATATGGAAAAACAGTGCAGTATGCAAGTTTAAGATTTTGTTTTGCCTTTGTCCAGAATATATTTCTAAAATCATTTCTAATTATTCAACAGAAAAATAAAATACAATCCCATAGATGTCATTAGTCACCTGGATTGACTCTTTATTAGAGAGAGGTAGGCACTGAATTTCAGAGAAGGTGATGGCACCCCACTTAAGTACTCTTGCCTGGAAAATCCCATGGACAGAGGAGCCTGGTAGGCTGCGGTCCATGGGGTCCCGAAGAGTTGGACACGACTGAGCAACGTCACTTTCACTTTTCACTTTCATGCACTGGAGAAGGAAATGGCAACCCACTCCAGTGTTCTTGCCTGGAGAATCCCAGGGACAGGGAAGCCTGGTGGGCTGCCATCTATGGGGTCACACAGAGTCGGACACAACTGAAGTGACTTAGCAGCAGCAGCAGCAGGCATTGAATTTAGATGAGTTTCTTAGTACCTAAGACAAAATGAGAAGTAAATGTAATTCGTTTAAACATGAACTTAAAATGTTGTGGCTCAGTTCTAAGTATATGTTGTTCAAGACTGGACATTCATTTCTTATAAGATTGATTTCTCTTGCCTTTTGTGATTGGAAGTATAAACCACCAGGAACATGTACCAACTGAATAAATATCCATAGTCAAGTCTCCTTTTTGCCTTTAATTTTATCCTGAATATTTGAAGGTTTTAGAAACTTACTGGGATACAAAAGAAACTTCAGATAAGCTATGACATAATGGGTCCTATAGTTTTTTTTTTGGAAAATAACAGAAGATTTCATAATGACATAATTTTATATTTTATTCAAATACAAATTTTGAATCTCAAGGAAGCTCTCTTTATTTGGTTCAGCAGTCTTAACTCTATTTTTTTAAATATTTTTTCCAGGTGACTATTAGACAAAAATTTCCTTAGCTATGTCACTTAAAGTTACCATAATTGTTTGTCCTTTTTAATGTGCTTTTATTATCAATCCTTTGTTCATAGGTATGTTCATCATGGAGGATGATCGGTTTGGCAGCAGCTCTACTAGTACGTTTTTCCTGGACGTCAATGAAGATGCAGAGCCAGCATTTTACGACCGACCTGGACCTATAAAGGATAAAAATCCATTCCCTTTCTTTGCTTCTAGTAAACTTGTGAAGAATCGTATCTTAAATTCTCTTACTTTGCCTAATAAAAAACATCGTAGCAGCAGTGATCCAAAAGGAGGGAAACTGTCATCTGAAAATAAGACAAGCAACAGGCGGATCAGAACGCTTACAGAGCCCAGTGTTGACTTTAATCATAGTGATGATTTCACACCCATATCCACAGTACAGAAAACATTACAATTAGAAACTTCATTTGTTGGGAATAAGCACATTGAAGACACTGGTAGTACTCCAAGTATTGGAGAGAATGACTTAAAATTCACCAAGAGTCTTGGTACAGAGAATCACAGAGAAAACACAAGCCGAGAGAGATTAGTTGTAGAAAGTTCATCGAGCTCACATATGAAGATACGTAGCCAGAGTTTTAATACAGATACTACAACAAGTGGCATAAGTTCAATGAGTTCAAGTCCTTCACGAGAGACAGTAGGTGTAGATGCTACGACTGTGGACACAGACTGTGGAAGTATGAGTACTGTGGTAAGTACTAAAACTGTTAAGACAAGCCACTATTTGACGCCACAGTCTAACCATCTCTCTCTCTCTAAATCAAACTCAGTGTCCCTGGTGCCTCCAGGTTCTTCTCATACACTTCCTAGAAGAGCACAATCCCTTAAAGCACCCTCTATTGCTACAATTAAAAGTCTAGCAGACTGTAACTTTAGTTACACAAGTTCTAGAGATGCCTTTGGCTACGCTACCCTGAAAAGATTACAGCAGCAAAGAATGCATCCATCCTTATCTCATTCTGAAGCTTTGGCATCCCCAGCAAAAGATGTGCTGTTTACTGATACCATCACCATGAAGGCCAACAGCTTTGAGTCCAGGTTAACACCAAGCAGGTGAGCAAATATACATTTTAAAATGAACATGGTTGAATTTTAACAGACTTAAATGTAAAGTGTTAGCCAAGTTTTACATCTACCTAAGCCTCAGAGCTGACCTGCTGTTTACTGTAGTAGGCTATAAGCTCCTAGTTACCCGAATGTGATTTGAAATGGATTCTTGCAGCTGCGAGGGGGGAAAAGAAACTCTTAGGCCCTGGAAATAAACATCCATGCTTTGCAAGGACACACAAGTCACAAGCTTTTTTTATTTATTTCTCGCTTCTGCAAGGATCGATTTTAAAAAGAAGCATGTCGGGGGAATCGGGAGCTTAAGACCTACAATAACAAACAACTTTTTCAGGTAGGTCAATTTAAGGCTCCAAAAGTTGACCTTTTTTTTTTTTTTTTTTTAAAGATAACAAAATTTCAGTACAAGTCTTTCCAGCTTAAGTTGTTTAGTCGCTAAGTCGTGTCCGACTCTTCTGCGACTTCATGGCCTAGTAGCCCGCCAGTTTCCTCTCTCCTTGGGATTTCCCAGGCAAGAATACCAGAGTGGGTTGCCATGTCCTTCTCCAGGGGATCTTCCTGACTGTGGCATCAAACCTGCATCTCCGGCATTCGCAAGCAGGTTCTTTACCACTGAGCCAAAAGGGAAACCCTCAGTTTAAGTAGCTGTGATAAGTAAAGTAGGAACCAAATGAACACTAAATGAATTACTTGATCCTCAGAATTCAGCATTGCAGTATGCCTGTGCTCAAGAACATTTGGGAGATTTCTGCCATATCTAAAGATTGTATCAAGCTGGTCAAAGTAGTAAATTTTATCTATAAAAGATTTTCATCACTAAATTTGATTTTTGCAAAAATTTCTAAAACTTAATTTTTTGTTGGGTCAAATACTTCTTGTATTTGCCAAGTAGTGAGCCTAGTTCCTAGCACAAATTAAGCACTTGATAAAAGTTAGCTGCTATTATCACTATTATTATTGATAGTTGTTTCTTTAATGTAATCCATTTGGCTGTTATGTAATCAAGTTGTTAAGTTATGAAGGCATTTTCTTTCAGTAATGTTAACACATTTAGAAGAGACTCCTTGCAGCAGATACTAAATTATGTTCCCTTTGGTAGGATTTCATAAATTATGCAGTACTGTCTTATCTATCTGACAGCCTCATCCCTCTCAACAACTCACTAGTATAAATCTATGCAGTGACATTCATGAATTTTATTCAAAGGAGGTACCTCTGACCCACATTCAAAATTTGTCGGTGTTCTAACAAGTTTGGATGTCAGGTTTTCAGGCCTATAGAAGCAATAATTAAAAACTTTTACTGGTAAGGACACTGTGACAAGAAAGAACAGCTTTTGAAATTGTTAGCAAAGGAAGAAACTTTTATACTAAAGTATTTGAAAAATCAGACTATAACAGCTAGTAGCATTCACCCAGAGACAGTAATGTAGCACCCAAAATAAGTAGTGAGGACACCACCATCTTACAGCTCAGGACAATAAGCAAAGCCCTGTTAACTCTGCACCACCCAGTTAGGGTTATTCTACCCAGTTAGATTATTCTACCCAGTGAAGATTATTCTATCTTGTTGAAGCAGGTATTCCTATCTAAACTGATTACAGCGCGGGTAAAAAGTTTCATTGCATAACTATTCATTAGAATAAACCAGAAATGACAACTCCAAATCACTATTTCCTAATCAGTCTGGGTTCTTAGGATCTTATTTCCTGTATTCTCTGTTAGAATGAGAGACAGGTATATGGAAGTTTTAATCCCAGAGTAAAATTCCAGCTTATTGGCATTTTAAAGGATTACTATATGTTTTTCATTTCTTGGGAGAGGGAAAAAAATAAAAACAAGATAAAGCAGTCAAGAGAAACAAGAACAGCTATACAAAGGAATGAATGCTGAACAGAAATCTTACATTCATCAAATCTTCCACTTATTCTTCAAACTGTATTTAGTATTTAACCAGGTTCCATGGAAGAAAAAATTGTCGATATTAGTCTTCCTTTTCCCACTTCTTTCTTTTGGTTAATTCAGAGAAAATGAAAATGATGGAAGATAACTACACATTTACTATAATAGTTTGGATCGAGGCTGAAAAGACTTTTTTCCCAATTAGAAGAGTAGTCATTCTCATACTGTGGTATAATGATTAGCGTGAATCCAGCAGTCTTAAAAACCTTGTTTTTCTGAGATGTTTCTTTGAGGCATAGCAGAAAAAAACAATAGGAATCCTTAATCTTGAGATCTAATCCCAGCACTGAGTGAAGGAACTTGGAAAAAGTTCCATAATTATGCTGTAATGTTTCATCTCCTTGGAATTCAAAAGCTTTGCAAGCCTCATCAATCCAGAACAAAGGCAGACAAGCCTCTCAGTTGTTTACTGTTGTAAATCTGTATAATAAAATTCATGAATTTTGAAATATGTAGGCCTCAATTGCTTGGAGGCAATTGGTGTAGATCCAAGGTTTTAAGCATTTTTTTAAGCATTAACTTTTTAAGTAGAGAAACCCTTTCTTGATAAAAACATTTCTGTGGAAACCCAATGTGAAAAAATGTGTAAAAATGGAGCTGCTCCTGCTGCTAAGTCGCTTCAGTCGTGTCTGACTCTGTGCGACCCCATAGACGGCAGCCCACCAGGCTCTACTGTGATTGAAATAGGTATTATGGAGGCAAGTATACAATAATTTCTTCCCCTTCAATCCAGTAGTCTTTGAAGAGTTCTCTGGAATTAGAAAGATATAAAAGTACAAATTAAAAACTACTGACCTATTTTATAAAATTGGTAAATTTCAATTCTGAGTGATTTTTAGGTGGAAATTAGTAGAAATTAGGAGTGGTGTTTCCTATGTTACTTTTATTAGCTATTTATAAAACATTTATTTTGTATGCTTTTCAAAATAATTCTTTATTATCAGGCTACATTTTTGCATTTTAAATGATTTGAGTTTTCAAATAGCAGTATACATATACGGTAGAACCTTGAGTACTGCCTTGTATATACAAAGCAGGCATATAATAAATATTTTAGTATGTCTGTTACATGAATAAAAATCTGTATAAGGAAGGTATATCTTATGGAAATGTTAGTATTCCATGTCATGGAATCACTGGTAAGGAATGTACTGAGGAAACGTCAGTGCTTCATATAAACTGTCTTTTGTACTACTTATATATGATACCATTTTTACTGTTTTGTGTCTGTCTGCTGTGTTAGAAAATCTTATGTTGATAAAGTAATTACTATATAAAAGAATAAATGATTAAGCTTATTTTAATAAAAGTAGTATTAAATAGCATTAGTAGACATGCCCTTACTTGTATGATAGCAAATCTGGCAGTCTGAAGTGACTGTGAAGTTAATATTTGGATAATACCTCTGTTTTCTGAGATCAATTTTGTTTTTATTTTTACTTCTAGATGTTGAAAGTTACCTTAATTGCTCACCTTTTCACTTTTATCTGAGAGACCATAACACTTGTTTTTGGTCAACAGTCAACATTACTAATGAACTGTTATATATCAGTTTATAAGAGATAAATATTTTCAAGTGATCATATGTTCTCAGTACATAAGATGGCACTGTTTAGTACTTGACGCACTTTCTCTCCTTTTTGAAGTTACGAAAGAAAATGGACTGCAGTTATTTATCTGATTGCTATATCAAATCAATAAACTAATGTCTTTTTAATGATATTCTAGGTTCATGAAAGCTTTAAGTTATGCTTCGCTAGATAAAGAAGATTTATTAAGTCCTATTAACCAAAATACGCTGCAGCGATCCTCCTCCGTGAGGTCCATGGTGTCCAGCGCGACATATGGTAGCTCAGATGACTATATTGGTCTTGCTCTTCCAGTAGATATCAATGATATATTCCAGGTATCATAAATTATTTTGGTTTCTTTTGAATTAGTTTACTGTTCTTTTCATATTCTATTAATTGCTTACTAGAAATTATAATTTAGAGTGAATACTAATTTTAGGGAAGGTGATATTCTTAGGCAGTTTTATTTAAAGAAGTTTTACTGTGAGAATTATTCCACTTTTCTCGACTATTCTGTACTCTTTTTAGCACCTCTAAGTCCCCAAAACATTATCCTTTTTCTCTTCTCATACTAAATCAGCATCTTGTTTGATTTCTTTATCTGTATATTCTCTATAAAAATTATAAGTCCTAATCTTGGTTTATGGTCACGTTTGACTTATTCCTTATTTTTTTTAATTGATATATAAGTGACATATAACATTGTTTAATCCCTTGTTTTATTTAATCCTTTGATTCTGCTTATGTCATACATGGCAGCCACATACTGTGGTAATCCCACAAAATACTCAACAAATCTCTAGATGGTAGATAGAATTAAGAATACACATTTGTTTAGAAGACCAAAAACACTTTAGATAAATTCTAAAATAATTATTTTAATATCCATTTAAGTAACTAAGGATAGATAAGGACCTTAACGGTTTTATGTTATTTTGTCAAGTTTTGGTAATACAACTTCCTTCAGTATCTTTTCATTATAGGTTCATGTGCTCTAATAATTCCATTTAAATTATATTTCATTTAATTTTGCTAATATTCATAAAATGAATTTCTTTTTATTATAGGACTTACCATGACTTATATCTATTTCAGGTAAAGGATATTCCTTATTTTCAAACAAAAAATATACCTCCACATGATGATCGAGGGGCAAGAGTATTTGCCCATGATGCTGGAGGTAATGCATGGTTTTTGTTCTCTTTATATTAAAAAGAAAATTCTTATCAATAGGATGACACTAAAAATTCACATATACTTAATTTTTGGCAACAAAATAGTTGAGTCAATTTAAAATTAAACCATAACTTTTTTGCGAGGTGGGCCTGGTGGGGAGCTAAGTACCTAGCCTCTCAAGAAGACAAAAACCAGATCAGTTGTTTCTGTTTTAAACATACAAAAAAATATATATATATTAGCACTTACTCCTTTTGGAGAGAGGAGAGAGAGAGAAAAAAAAATTGTATACATTACATGATCTCTCTTTACTATGAGCTGTAGTATTCTAATTAATATATGCATATCAGCCACAGATTTAAAGCTTTATAATCTTGATTTTTTTCCTTAACAAGGACCTCTTTAGACCCAGAATTATTTACTTTTTCTTTATGCAAATATTGAGAAGAATTGAAATGATACCTAATTGTATAATTTTAATTTTTTATTTTGTATTTAAAACCTCATGTTAAAGTAAGGTAAATATATCTGCTGATGTTATTTTCCTATTTTAAAGCAAATTATCCTGTTTTTCTCCCCAATTAAGGTTAGATTTTGAGTCATAAAAGGTGTTCTGATTGCCTTCCCCAATTTTCCTTCTTTAAAATTTCACATAGTTTAATGCATCTTGAAAGAAGTGTCATTGATACCATCTTCCTCAGATTATGTTTTATATTTACTCACACACAGGTCTTCCATCTGGAACTGGAGGTCTTGTAAAAAACTCTTTTCACTTGCTACGACAGCAGATGAGTCTTACGGAAATAATGAATTCAATCCATTCAGATGCTTCTCTGTTTTTAGAAAGTACGGAAGACACTGGACTACAGGAACATACAGATGATAACTGCCTTTATTGTGTCTGTATTGAAATTCTGGGTTTCCAGCCCAGTAACCAACTGAGTGCAATATGTAGTCATTCAGGTGAGTGATTATGTCTGTCTGGATGAGTCCACCTGAATTTGAATCTGCTTCAGTCACAAGACATCTCCCAGCCCTGTTGATCATCCTTCTTTCTCCATCTCATCACCTCAGCTTCAGTGCAATCCCTCAGCATCCACCTGGGGAGTGTTAGTGTTTGTCTCCAATTTTGTCCCCTTGCAATTCATCTTTCATACTTGTTGCCTTGGATTAGTCTGTTGACAGTGCTTTACTGACTTTTCATGTCTAGCACACAAGACTTTGTCCGATGCGCCGATTGTTTTTATCACCATTCTCCTATCTTGTAATTGACATGTCATTACTGACTTATTTGGTGTTCTTGAACAGACTGTGCTCTTTTTCATGATTCTAGGCTTGAAAAGTGTTTTCCATGCTGTTCCCTCTTGCACCTTCCCCTTCTCACACACCATGCAAGCTCACACGTAGCCACATAGGGTCCATTTGGCAAGCCTACCTCACCCTCAGAGACGGGAATGTTTTACCTTCGCAGCTTTGTCTGACCCTCTTAGTTAGATATTGACACTTTTTCCTCTTATTTTTATTGCCCTTTGTACATAGATCTCTTGTGTTAATTATTGTTGGTTATTTTTTCCCATTCCATTCAGTAAGGTGCTTCAGGGTATAGTCTGTCATGCCCTTTCATTTTTATTTTCTAATACCTAGCTGCATACTGCTTTATATACTAGGCACTCAGTATGTTCTTGTTGAGGTAGAAAGTGAGTCAGACCCAGATTCAGCTTTTTTATATGATATGTATGTTTAAAATATAACTATAGATACCTTTTCTTGGTGAATATCACTTCGCCACCCTCAGAAAAACCTAGTGATAACCAGAATTCTCTGGGTCATTCATCTACACTTCTCCATGGTATTCTGATTAAGAGCTTCCCAGCTGATGGATTTTGGCACACTGATAACTGAATAGGTTATGGATGTGCTGAGAGATTAATCGTCTCCCAGTAGGGCTTGGGTTTGACAAACCCTTGGGCAAGTCACTTCCCACTATGAACAGGGACTCAGCCTGCTATATTATTTTCATTTTCTGTTGAATGAAAGGTTTGGTCAGTATTATTCTGATGTATTGTACACAGAAAAGAAGATGCTACTAAGTCATTTGTCTATACATTGTTTATGATGTTTTAGTTCTTGTAAATTCTGTTTATTTACTCATTCAACAAATACTTATGAAGCACTTACTGTGGAGTTCTGCCATACTCTCTTCTCTTTATCAAACAGGAAATAGGGAAGCCAGCCCTCTAATTACCCAGTCACAAGACAGTCCAGCAAATTAATCTGTGATCTGTTGCTGAGCTAGTTGGGCTTCCCTGGTAGCTCAGACAATAAAGAGTCTGCCTGCAGCATGGGAGACCCAAGTTCGATCCCTGGGTCAGGAAGATCCTCTGAAGAAGGAAATGGCAACCCACTCCAGTATAGTAATCAGGTTGAGACTCATCAAGTTTGGGACTTGTGGAAGAATTGCTGCCATCAATGAGGCTTTCACCTTGGCACAGCCATTAGAACCCCTTGACTTATGGGGAGGAGAATAAGTCTTAATTGGGAAATGATTACAATTTACTACTGATATCCTCTCAAAGGTGTGAAAGGAGGCAGGCTAGTTGTTAAAAAGACACTGAACCTCTACTCATTAATGCATTCAGCTTAATATTTATTATGTCACTCTGGGGATCAGGCATTGAACTAGATGCTGAGACAGTTGTGAGAGGAAAAAAATAAAAAGACACTATTCTTATATTGTATATCCAGTGGAGAAGGAAATGGATTGATCAATCAATACACAAATATAACAACCACATTTGCAACAAGTGCCATCAAGGGTAGGTACCAAGTATTAAGTTTTTCATCAGTCATATCTAACTCTTTGTGATGCTATGGACTATAGCCCACCAGGCTCCTCATCTGTCCATGGGATTTCCCAGGCAACAGTGCTGGTAGCCATTCCCTTCTCCAGGGTATCTTCCCAACTCAAGGATTGAACCCAGTTTTCCCACATTTCAGGCAGATTCTTCCCTCTCTGAGCCACTATTACTTGCTGCCTGGTATTAGCAAAGGAATAGAACCGAGCGAGCTTCCCTGGTGGCTCAGCAGTTATGAATCTGATTGCAACGCAGGAGACCTCCTACAATACGGGAGATGCAGATTCAGTCCCTGGGTTGGAAAGATACCCTGGAGAAGGAAATGACAAACCCACTCCAATATTCTTGCCTGGGAAGTCCCATGGGCAGAGGAGCCTGATGGGCAGGAGTCTGTGGGATCACAGAAAGAATCGGACGTGACTTGGCACCTAAACAACAAACATCATCAAATAAGCAGATCAAAGAAGAGACTTCTGAAGAATTGCTGTTGAGCTATGGTTGAAAGAATGAATAGAACCTAGCTGAATGAAGACTGGCATATAGAGAATTTTGAGAGAGAGGAAGGAACATGAACAAAAGTCTTCTCTGATGGGTGCAATCATGGGACACCCATGGGAATGGAGTCCAGAAAGTGAAGGGAGAGGAAATACAGGATCAGCCTAGAAAGATAGGTAGAGACCAGGTACTGCATAGCCCTTTCTACCCAAAGTGGTCAGTGAACCAGCAGCATCACCATCACCTGAGCACTTGTTAGAAATGTCTCAAACTCTGCCCCACACAGAATCAGAATCAGCATTTTAACAAGATGCTCTGGTTATTCATGTATACATTAATGTTTGAGAAGCAGTGTTATCGGCCATATTAAGGAATTTATGTATCAGAAGGGAGCTATCTTTATTATCCATGCATGCTCATTTATGTCCAACTCTTTGTGATCCCATGGACTGTAGCCCCCAGACTCCTCTGTCCATGGAATTTTTCAGGCAAGAATACTGCAGTGGATTGCTGTTTCATCCTCTAGGGGTTCTTCTCAACCCAAGGATCAAACCTGTATTTCCTCCATTGGCAGGCGGTTTCTTTACCACTGAGCCACCTGGGAAGCCCTATTATCCATGGCAGATAACTAAAAAATAGTTCCTCTACTTGTTTTAAATTGAAGTATAGGTAATTTACAGTGTTGTGTTACTTTCAAGTGTACAGCAAAGTGATCCAATTTTACGTGTGTGTATGGATGTCTTCTCTTTCAGATGCTTTTCCATTATAGGTTATTAGAAGATACTGAATATGGTTCCCTCTGCTGTACAGTAGACCTTTGTTGTTTACCCATTTTATATGTAATAGTGTATGTATGTTAATCCGAAGCTCCTAATTTGTCTCCACCCATCCCCTTTGGTAACCATAAGCTTGTTTTTTATGTCTGTGAACCTATTTCTGTTTTGTAAATCACTTCATTTGTATCATTTTTAGATTCCACATACAAGTGATATCACTCATTTGTCTTTCTCTTCTGACTTAATTTGATAATCTCTAGGTCCATCCATGTTACTGAAAATGGCATTAGCATTCTTGTTCATTGCTGGGTAATATTCTAACTTCTGTATCCATTTGTCTGTCGATGGACGTTTAGTTGCTTCCATGTCTTGGCTGTTGTGAATAGTGCTCATATGAACATTGGGGTGCATGTATTTTTTTAAATTATGGTTTTCTCTGGGTATATGCCAGGAGTGGGATTGCAGGACCATATGATGACTCTTTAGTTTTTAAAGGAACCTTAAAAAACCATTCCCCATAATGGCTGCACCAATTTATATTCTCACCAACAGTATAAGAGATTTCATTTTTCCTCTATACCTTTTCCGACATTTACCATTTGTCGACTTTTTAACGATAACCATTCTGACTAGTGTAAGATGATAACCTCATTGTCGTTTTGATTTGCATTTCTCTAATAGTCAGTGGTACTAAGCATCTTTTTATGTGCTTGTTGGCCTTTTCATGGTCATCTCTGTGCCTTCTTTGGAAAAGTGTCTGTTTAGGTCTTCTGCCCACTTTTTGATTTTTTTTTTTTTTTAATTGAGCTGTATGAGCTATTTGTATATTTTGGAAATGAATTCCTTGTCAGAAGCATTGTTTGCAAATATTTTCACCCAGTCTGTAAGTTGTCTTTTTGCTTTATGTGTGGTGTTTTTTGAGGGGGAGGTGGGTTGCTGTACAAAAGCTTTTAAGTTTATCTTGGTTAGACAGATCCAAAAAAAACATTGCTGCGGTTTATGTCAAACAGTGTTGTACCTATGATTTCCTCTAGAAGTTTAGGTCTCTAATGCATTTTGTGTTTATTTTTGTATGTGGTGCTAGAGAATGTTCTAATGTTTCATTTGAACATGTCATGCTTTTACGTGTAGCTGTGCAGTCGTACCAGCACTCCTTTTTGAAAAGACTATCTTTTACCCAGTGTATGTTCTTGCTTCCTTTCTCTTCGGTTAATTGACCATATGTTCATGGTTTATTTCTGGGCTGTCTATTCTCTTTCCTTTATCTATATGTTATATGTCTGGTTTTGTGCTGTTACCACACTGTTTGGATTACTGTAGTCTACAGTAGTCTGAAGTTGTCCCTCTGCTGTGTAATGATAATTTTAAAGAGATATTAGGACTTGAACATAAGACTTCTCATTCTTTAAAACTTTCAGTCTGGTGGTAATGTTGGTAGTGGCAGTTGTTCAAAAAATGTTAAAGCTCAGAGGAAAGGCGATTAGGATATTTCCTAATATTGTGTTCTGTGTCTACCACCTTCTCAGATGTTTATGCAGTGTTTTGTTAAGTATGCAAAGCAAAATGTTGGCCGCATTTTGTTTCTTTGGGGTGCACTTTATGTATACCACTGCATTTGCCATATTGTAGCTAACCAACTAAAAGTGGGTTAGACTGGTGTTTTAGACTAGTCCATCTGTAAAAGAGAGCACTGAAAAAAAAAGCAGCAGACTATAAAGGATAATAGCAAGGAGATTGGTTTGAATGTCTGAGTTATTAAACTGACAGATTTGTGAGGAGTGGGTAGAGATTACATTGAATAAAGGAAGCAACTAAAGAGACAGTGGTGGTTTTCAAAAACATTAGGTGTAAAATCCACGTTTCAATAGCAGTCTATACAAAAGATCAGTGGTTTGCAGATGACGGTGTAAGGGGAATACCAAGTCGTGTCTCATCTCCCTGTCCTCACCCAAATGCACAACTCGGGATGGTGGAGACTAGGAAGTGCCAGGACTCCAGGAAATACTCAGACCCCTGGTGTAAACATAGCAGGGTGTGAGGTTTGGTGTCAAGAGCACCTAGGCTCAAAGCCAAACTTTTCCATCTTATTATTTGATCTTGGGCAATATACTTAGTTTCACTGAGCTTTACTTTTAATTTTTTCTTAAATTTCTAAATGGGAATAATGATACCTAGCTTATGGTGTAGTTTTGGTACTTATTAACGTGTAAGATTAACATTCACTAAGCTGTCCATTAATGGTGACTCACACTAAGTTGTTTACATTAGAAATAATATTCTTTCATAAATTCTGATAGTTCAGTTAGAATGATCTTACGGTGTTCCTAAGGAAAATCTCCTTGTTCATTTCAACAACAGTCTCCTTGTTCTTGCTGCGCAGGAGAAATGATGATCAGGTGAATCAGAGCTCCTCACAGAAATTCTTGATTTTTTTGATGAATTGTTTCAGCATTTAGTATGCTGTTTGGAGACTTCACTTTCTGATAGGAAGAATTTAGCTTATGATTTTTCTGAATTAACCCATATGGACTTACATAATTTTTTTCCCTAGAGCTTTTTATTCTTTCTCACATAAGGCTGGATTCAGCCTTATGCCAGATACAGGGTATAAAGAAGGTATGCAGTCTCTTACAGGCTGATCTATCCTATACTTCATGTCTCCATTTTTAATTAAAAGATAAAGCTGAGCTAGTGGCTCAGACAGTAAAAAATCTGCCTGCAATGAGGGCATCCTGGGTTCAGTCTCTGAGTTGGGAAGATCCCCTGGAGGAGGGCATGGCAACCCACTCCAGTATTCTTGCCAGGAGAATCCCCTTGGACAGAGGAGTCTGGCGGACTGCAGTCCACAAAGTTGCAAAGAGTTGGATACAACTGAGCAACTAAGGACATTACAGAATATTACTAATTAAAAAGAGAGGAAACAAAGCAACAGCTACAGTTAAGAAACTAAACATGAATTATATAGATAAAAAGGTTCAGTTTATGGACATAAAGCTTCATCCAAATTAAAAATAATCTTGAAATAAAATGTGTTGAGTAAAAGTGTGTATAAGTTTCATTACTTTGAATACTTTTCAAAATTAAAGTCCCTAAAAGTCAATATCATCAGTCTAGTATGCACGGTTTTGGCCTTTAACAGAGTGCTAGACATTATCTTCCGTGCCTAAGAATAAGTAGGTCAACTAGCTTCCCAATTTCAAGAAATTTTGGTTCTCCATATTCTACTGATTAACAAATAGTGCCAATATTCTACCCACATGTTCTCTGCAAGTTTCCATTTAGCACATGTAATTATTTCATAAAAAATTTTTATTCATATGGTTTAGCAAGTTTCACACAAAAGATATCCCATGGATTAAAAGCCTTCTGTTACCACTGTTCTTGGGATGCTTTTTCACACCTTCCAGTGGAAGAAGATGAGAAGACTCCAGTGAGGCTTCCCTTGTAGTTCAGATGGTAAAGAATCTGCCTGCAATGCAGGAGACCGGGGTTTGATTCCTGGGTCAGGAAGATCTCCTGGAGAAGGAAATGGCAACCCACTCCAGTATTCTTGCCTGGAAAATTTCATGGACAGAGGAGTCTGGTAGGCCACAGTCCATGGGGTTGCGAGAGTCGGACATAATTAGCAACTAAATCACCACAGTGGGAGAAACTAACTGTTTGGGGTTTGTTTAGTTAGAGGTGTGTTTTTTTTTTCTTTTGGAATAAGAATGGATGATATCTTTAGAAATAAAATGTTGTAACAGGTCAGAAATGTTAGGAGTCATCACTGATTGAAGATGAGGCTGAAATGAATAAGTTTATAACTTTTCAGAAACAATGTTGACAAAGGAACGTTGTCAACATTTTCAAAACAACATTGACAGAGGAACGTGTAATTTTCTTATTGTTCTTTGTGCTGGAATATTTTGTCTTTTTACTTCCTGGGAAGCTTACTGAGTCCAAAATAACATAGTCATTTCTTACCTGGTTATTATTACTGGTTTTTAAGTACATCTTTAGTTCTCAGATCTTTTGGCAGTAGTTTTATTTTTAAAATCACTGTATAATTTAGCATATGTTACTTTTAAGTACCTGACAGATGCATGATTTTCTTAGTAACCAAGATATTAAAACTATGCTAAGTTGATATCTTGAGGAACCAGAACATATTCTGCTTCATATTATGTCACTATTAATCTTAGGAAGTACTTAAAGGTGAGATGAAGTAGTGACATCTATTCTACTGAAGGAGCAAAGGGAGAATAGTATGTGTTGATGTAGGTCTAGTTTCCTGGACTTTTAAAAAACTCTTATTACTACTCTGACAGTGTACTGTAATGGAAAGAGAATAGAACTATTTGACTGATGGTGTCTCTTCTCTGAAATCTCTTTTCTTAGAGTACTAAGGTTGCATGATTTTCTGGGTTGCCCAGTGTTACCTCCTAAAAGGATAACTGAAGGCTTTCTGATTTCCATTTGCTCTAATCACTTAGTTTAAGTGCTCAGGAAACTTTTAAATAAAAAATATTGATGTTACTTTAGCTTCACTAAGACATTTAGTTGACTTTAAAATCCCATCTAGGAGTAGACCTTAGCAATGCATGGATAGTATAGTAAGTTTGATCCTATGGAAGGAACTGATAAGTCTGGAGAACTATGATTATTATATTGGTGATTATTAAATGGTAGGACTAGCAAGTGATAGAATAATAGATACAGTGTAATCTCACTTATACATCTAAAGAGCAAGAGAGAGAAATTTAAAGTAGCAGACGATCTGAATTTTTATATATTTAAGGAGAAGGCTGTTTAGTTTAGGGGTGGGAGGCATGGAAGAGGGGGTAGGTAAAAGACCTTCATTGATTCTATATATATCTTTATATGAATTCTTTAAATAAATACATATTTATTATTTTTGTAGTTTAGGAAAATAAAATCTTATGTATAAATGTCTTTAGAATTTAACATGTTACTGTCTGAGCAGTCTGTAAATTTACTTTGAAAATCTTCATTGTGGAAAATAATTATTGAAGAGACTGGAAGGAAATTACAAGGAACCATTCCTTTGTGGTATACAGTGCAAGCATAGGAATTAAGCTGTTTTGATCTGTTTATTGAATTAATTTATTTCTTCAGACCTTCAAGACATTCCATATTCTGATTGGTGTGAGCAGACTATCCATAATCCCTTAGAAGTAGTTCCCTCTAAATTTTCTGGCATTTCTGGATGCAGTGATGGAGTGTCTCAAGAAGGCTCAGCCAGCAGCACCAAAAGTACAGAATTGCTACTAGGTGAGTTTTCAGATTTAAATCCAAACCTTGTTAATATAACTGTACTTAGTTGTTTGTTAATGATGAGTGCTGTTCATTAGTTGTCTCAAATCTATGACAACTTACTTTTGTTGAGGTATATTTAGTCAACTATTGTACCTATATCAGCTGCTGATACATACTCACTTAGCTGTCTGCATTCATTAGAAAGAATTTTGATCCCAAAATGATTGGCAGGTCATGTGCAGTTTATCATAGTTTTCTATATATCTTTGGTAAAGTTTAAAAACAAATTCCATGAGTTATAGTAATTTTCTGTTGTGATACAGATAAAATATTTTGATTTTCTTTTCAGGGGTTAAAACAATTCCAGATGATACACCAATGTGCCGTATACTCCTTCGCAAAGAAGTTCTGAGATTAGTCGTTAATTTGAGTAGTTCAGTTTCAACTAAATGTCATGAAACTGGGCTTTTAACGTAAGTAATCTTTGAGCATGAGTATTTGCTTTTTTATGGTGAATACTTAAAAAGTTTGATCAGTTCACTTTACATCAGTAGTTCTCAACTGCATGGCATATCTGAGTGAGCCTAGATTTTCTTCATCTACTTCAACCAAACTAACATATGGTAATAAATTGAATGCGGAAGCAGGTATGTGAATTGAACGATTTTCCATTCAGCCAGACGTTAAAAAGATCTGTAAAAATGTAAAACAATAGCAACTCTTCTCACTTTCTTAGTTTTGGAAAATATAGTTATTTTTCATTAAAATGTATGTAAACATATAATGATTATATTTTTTAAATGAATTAGTAAATGTTTTGAAATTTTCTAAATTTTAATTTCTTGTATGTTAATTATTGATGGCTATGGCCCACAAAAGTAAAAGTAAAGAACCCACCTGCAATGCGGGAGATTTGGGTTGGGAAGATCCCCTGGAGAAGGGAAAGGCTCCCCCAATCCGGTTTTCTGGCCTGGAGAATTCCATGAACTGTATAGGCCTTGGACATGACAGAGTGACTTTCATGGCCCACAAAAAATAAGATTTGGGGGTTTCTCAACAATTTTTAAGAAAGTAGAAGAATTCTGAGACCATAAAGCTCAAGAAAAGCGGGCATACATAAAAATAAGTGAAATTTTCTTGGTTTAATTTTTCCCTATTTTTACTCCTTTCTTTTAATAAAAGTTGCAGACTTTTTTTTGCTTTTCTAAATCACAGCAACATGATAAAAGAATATTCAGGCCATCTTCAGCATCTTTGTTATGCACTATTTAAAGCAATGATCCTCAAAAAATGAAATGCACTTTAAGGTCTCCCATGAAACTTTACAAAATGTAGTAGCACATATACCAGGCCCCCACTGCAGACCTCCTGGCCAGAAGTTTTAAGTGTAGAGGGCCCTTCACCTGTATTAGCCCACCCCACTGCTGATTCTGAGGTGCTGGACCAGGCGAGAGCCACTACTAAATGCTGAAAGATATAAAGACAGAGCCCAAAGTTTAACTTTAAAATTTTATTTCTATTTTAAAGCTTAGTTTTAAAAATACGTGAGTTATTCTGGGGCAATAAATACATTTTGTAATTTCTCAGGCCACTGAAAAAGAGTATTTCTCATTTTCTAAGAAGTATTTGGATTTTCATCATTTTAAGAGATAGCCCAAACTTAAAATAGTTATAATTTAAGTGTGAGGTAGGAATATTTACTATTTTACATTCTTATGCCCTCACTCCAGATGCGTCACTTGATCTATATATCCAGAGGAAAAAGATATTTAAAAATGGTATTTTGAAAGAAAATAGGCAAGTCATTATTATAATTTTTATCACATCCTAGTCTTTTCTTTCATTTTAGAATTAAAGAGAAGTATCCTCAAACATTTGATGACATATGCCTTTACTCTGAGGTTTCCCATTTGCTGTCACACTGCACATTTAGACTTCCATGTCGGAGGTTCATACAAGAATTATTTCAGGATGTACAGTTTTTACAAGTAAGTAGGATTTGCACTTCTGAACTTTTATCTTTCAAAAATATTTGTTTGAATTAAACTAAAAGTTTTGAGATTATATCTGACTAGAAAGTCATTAATAATTTACCACTTCTTCCCTAGATGCATGAAGAAGCAGAGGCTGTCTTGGCAACACCACCAAAGCAACCTATAGTTGATACATCTGCTGAATCCTGACCTCATATTTATGATGTATATAGATGTAGACTATATATATATATATATATATATATATATATTCATTTTTGTGGACTTCTAAAAGCCTCAAAAAAGCCGACTGACTGGGCAGCAAAGACAGGAGTATCTTCTATACGCTGTTCCAGCAATTACTGGTACATGAACAGTTGGAACTGCGGACTTCCCTGACCAAAACAACTTCCTCTCCCCTCTGTGGAGCCCCTTTGGGGGTTCATTATTCATTACCACAGTTTTAAGAGTTTTAGTTACCATTGTATGCAAGATTCAAGCACTGAGTACCTACATGGGTTTTCTACTTTTCATTTTAAGAGCATAATAACAGTGGAACAGTACAGTATGCAGAAGCACCCTACACACTGTTATTTCTGAATTCCTTTTTTAGGGTAAATATAAAGATGCCTTGTTTGTTAACTAATTTTGGAAGCCAGGAATCAGTGTCTTTGAGGCTGCATCCTGTTAGCACAATGGGATGTTCTGTAACTGCTGGTATTAGAAGGGGATCTTTGGCCCTTCCACTTTTTTCTTCATGTTTATAACACTACTTCAGAGGTTTTTAACCTCAAAGCAAAAGAAGAGCCTCAACAACCAGGACTTATAAGTTATTTTTATGTGACTAGACTTACATAGTTTCTTGTTTTCCATCTCTTTAGTTTTGTTGCAATGTGTTGTTATAGGCTATTTGAACCAATTAAGGTTTTTCACTACAGTTCCTGATTAAAATCAGAAAGTTATTTTATAATTCAGAGTATTTTTCATTTATAAAATGCATATATTTTCAGTGCACTTCCATTTCCATTAGCTTCCCACATCACCATTTTAACAGGAACTTGAACAAAGCACTATTAATTTAGACCTAAAGTAAAAGAAAGCATTAAATAACACCTTGGATCTCTTGAGGAAAAGATAAGGTTGCCTACAATTTATGCATTCCATGGGAAAAGAAGAGCCATAGTTTCTTTTAAAAAATCCTTGGTGAAACATGATTATGATTAAAAATTGTAGTGAAAAGCCTTAAGTACCAAATTTTAAAGCAGCAGTAATTTAATTTTTATATCAGTGTTCTTGTTTTGCACAGACTTAATGCAGTGATAGGTGAGTTTATGAGTTCAGTAGTTGCCTTTATCACATTTGTGAAGTTGTTAAAGTTGATGAGGGCAAAGTTTTATTTGTTTGTTTAATTTGTGTATGTCTAAAGATATTTGGAAATCTTTACAGGAATTAAACGTATATGCAAATTTGTATATAAAAAAAAGCATGGCCATCATCATTAGAATGCTTGTAAATGAAAGGATCTTTTTTGAGGTCTACATATAAGTAGGAAAAAAATCCAGCTGGACTGATTAGGACCCTTTTTTAATTGATTTGTTTAGACCATTTTTACAGTTATGCATCAGCTCTGACACAGTCATAGTACGGGGACTAGAATTTTCCCTTATTACAGTTCATTTTTATAATGGGCTTGTTCTTTGAGATCTCTGTAAAGAACCCTGTGAACTAGAAAGCATAACTCACAGAGATACTTTTTTTTTTTTTTTTAATTTACTGGCACTGAAAGTTCCAATTGAGATGAAGCATTTCATCTCACTTCATAACACCTCTTTGACTGCACTTCAGTGAATTGTTCTTATGTGCACTGTGTAGCAACTTACATTATAACAAAGCAGATAAGGGCTATAAGCTGCTGCTTATGTTAAAAAGTGGTTCTTCAGATTTTCTTTCATAAAATCCAATTGAAGATAAAACAGATGCTTTTTTTTTTAAACTTTAATTTATCACTGAACCCAAGTGTTTATTTAAATGTCAACAGTACTTCTAAGAACGTTGCCTGTCACCTTGGTCTTTGGTCTTGGATGATGAAACTGCCTTCCAGAGAACCAAATGTCAGAGATACTAGACCAAATAGTGGTTTAAAACTCCAAAGGAGGTAATGTAGTAATCTTATTAATAATGGGATTAACATATTTTAGACATTCATTTTTAAACACTACCTCAGTTAATATAGAGTATAAAATCTGTGGTTTAATCCCTCAAAAGTTAACAGTAAATTCATTTTTGTTATACACACACACACACACACACACAAACATACACACACATCTTCATCCCTGGACCCCATCTCACTCATCAATCCTGAAATGAAGTCTTTGTTACTATTAGCCTGAACAGTTTTTTGGATTATTACTTTGAAAGATATGTATGTATATATATCATAATATTTGCCTTTAGCACTTAGTTTGGGGAGACACTCAGAGCTTTGTGGTTCTCAATAATCTTAAAAAAAAAGATGTCTATATTATGTGTATAGTGCTATTTGGTTTATCCATGTTTCACTGACAGGTCTAATACGTTTTCTTTAAGTACTTATTTGTATACAAGTAGACTTTTACGATGAAAAATGCTTACATGCAGTGCCAAGTGATTTACTTAGGTGTTTAAAATGTTAAATTATACAGAAAAGATTAGGGATATTGTCAGTGGTAATAGAAATAATTGAAAAAAGCATCTATATGTAATAGATATTACCAGACTATAAAATACCAAAATAATGTCAATACTGTAGTTTTTCAAGATTTTAGAATTAATCTTAGTCCATATAAATTTGTACTACTGGTAATTATTGAATAATTTGGAGGAATTTGGGCAGTTGTGCTGGTTATAAACTGTGAATTTCTAATTGTAAAGTGAATTGTTGTTTCTAATTGAAATTTTTTTCAAGAACAGATTTCAGCTTCACATACTAAGTAAATACTGATAAATAAGGAAATTAGAAATTAGTATTTGTAATTAAACATGGTCTAAAATTTCTTATACTTTTACGTCTTGTTTATGCCTAGGTAGATTTGAAGGGGGAAACGTCTTTTCTCCCTAATAAAATTTTTTCTAATAAAGATTGGTAGCATAAGGGCATTCTGTAAGACACTGACATTAAAAGAGGCTCTTTGGAGGTATATAGTTTATTTTACTAGTTACTCTAACATCATATGTATAAGTCCTTTTGAAATGGTGTGGCTTTAATAGTTTTCAGCTCTTTTATCCAGAGCTTGAAGTAATTAAAGCTGAGTTTTTCAGGGCATATTACAGATGCAAAGTGCTCACAGTGAGGTGTGAATGCTTACTTAGATTTGTCTACTGCTATTTATATAAAAAATTTCTTTCATTCCATTCAGAGGATGCCTTTTATCCCCACATTAAAGCACAGATCACTAAGCAATAAAAAGCAATCAAATTGTCATCCAAATTATAACTGCAGTTACTTTTGCATGGTGAGAGTGAGGTGCTAATTTTGTGTGAGAGGAGTTTTGTAAACTACCTTGGGAAAGGTCCTTTGGAAGTAAGGTTTTTCCCCTTTTGTCCTATGTTTCCAGTTTTGTCTCAAATTCACAATCCATTAGATTAGGGAAAAGAGGAACAATTAATTGAGAGAGTTTGATAAGAGCTGTTGGAATAAAAAGAACATTTCAGATCTTCCAAAATGTCAGTTGGGAAAGGTCTGCCTTGTCTCTCCATTCAGGAAATACATTATTACCAGCTTCATTTCAAGACTGTCACTAGAGTGAGAGTTTGATTATAAAAGCATACCAGTAAAATTAATAGCAATGCTTATCAGACAATGTTAAAATCTGTGAGAATCTTTCTAGGAGCATTTGTTTTTTCTTTTAGTTCTAGGTTCCCAGGGTAGTTTTCATTCATAGTAGGTTTATTTAATGAATGTGGATTTTCTCCCCTTTAGAGTATTTTTGTAACATAGGTGGATAGCTATGCCACTGCACGCATAAATTGCACATTTTGTTTGACTTTCTTTATAAAATATTTAATTTGAAAAATATAATTTATGCCAAAAAAGTGTATCTTGTAATTTTGCCACTAATAGGTTGATTTAGCACAAGATGCAGAGTCTTTGGGCAGAGGAGGGGGGAGATTAAAAACTTTCATAGATAATAGTTGAAAAGTGTTCCATTATTGGCCTGTCAGAAACCCTAAAGCTGCATTGTAAAACGAATTATGTAAATTAGTTTTGAAAAGTGGTAAGGGACTGTGAAAAAAATCTCAGACTTAATGCTCCCTAACCACATAATTTTCTTCTTTTTATTTAGTAATACGCTGCTACATATTTGGAGGTTCTGGTGTTTGTAGGTCACTGAACAGACATTGAAATCTGATTTATATTGTATAACTGTAACATAGAAAGAAAAGTATTTATATATTTTCCGTAAGAATATTTCATTGAGTTGTGTATAATTTAAATAAGGTTTGTCCCTAAATGGTTTTGCTCACCTTGATTTTTTTTCGTGGTTTTCTTGTTTTTGTATAATGTGTACAGTTTATGTCAAGGGCATTAAAAGCCTCCTGAAGCGTAATCTTATCAAAGGGATACATTCTTAATAAAATGTACTTAAAAATTCTTAAACTTGTGTCAGTGTTCTATTTCAAATTTTAAAACCATCATTGTTGATTTATGTACCACTGAGGTTGTTACATGTAACTCTAGGTAAAAGTGACTTTTAAATACCACAGATAAGAATCTGGTTCAGTAACACATAGTTTAGTTCAGTCGCTCTGTCGTGTCCGACTCTGCGACCCCATGGACTGCAGCACGCCAGGCCTCCCTGTCCATCACCAACTCCCAGAGTTCACTCAAACTCATGCCCATTGAGTTGGTGATGCCATCCAGCCATCTCATCCTCTGTCATCCCCTTCTTCCCACCTTCAGTCTTTCCCAGCATCAGGGTCTTTTCAAATGAGTAGTGGCTTGTTCCAAATGTTTTAAAATAGGTATTTATACTTTCTAAACACTTCATAATCTAATCAAACATCTTTACAGTTACTATTTTTTTAATCTCAGGTTATTGTGAAAGGTTTGATAAAGTAGATCTATCTTCAGAACAATTCCATCTTTAGTGATTAATGTATAGAATGAGCAATGATGGTAACTTTTCTGGGTAAGCTATTTGATTTCACTCAGCCTTCCCTTGTGGCTCAGTTGGTAGAGAATCCACCTGCAATGCGGGAGACCTGGGTTCGATCCCTGGGTTGGGAAGATCCTCTGGAGAAGGGAAAGGCTACCCACTCCAGTATTCTGGCCTGGAGAACTCCATGGACTGTTGAGTCCATGGGGTAGCAGAGTCTGACATGACTGAGCAACTTTCACAGAAACTGGATCCGAAAAGCTAGCCAACAACCACCTAGTGGCAAAAGAAAATAGTACAAGGGAAATAAATGGTCAATCCTGGAGAATAAAATTCAGTGTCAAAGTTAGGGTCTGTTATCATTGATTGAATGTGGTAAAATGTATTCAGAAATAGATTTATTTTGGATAGTTTGGTTTTTAAACACGTTTATGTGTATCATTTTCATATTGCCTTCTACTCTATGTTTTTCAACAGCAATGTAGTTGGCCCTCAAAAAGCACACTTAATCATCATTATACAGCTTATCTTTGAAAACTGACAATATAGTGTTAAGCCCTGAACGGCCTAATCACGGGAGACGTCGCTTCACAGATCACCAAGACCCGAATTCGATGCAAACAGCAAGAGGATTTATTGAACCGGCGCGCCGGGGTTCGATCATCCTCGAAAGGAGCGAACCCCGACCTCAGTTATAGAGCAGTTTTTATACACAAAAGCTACAAGTAGGTATAGGTGGGGTGAAGACAATCTGAACAAACTGATTGGTGGGCATAGCTTGACCTTTACAGAGATAGGTCTGGAAATTATCAGGTTGAAAAGGCTGACTGACCACCTTGCGGCGGCTAGCCAATTCTCAGAAAAACAGCTCTCTAGGAAAGTTTAACAGAAAAACAATTACCCGGAGGGTCTCTTGTGAGGGCCAGGAAACTAGACTATAGGTCATCAGATAGGGGGCAGGTTCTTTTTCCCTGAGTCATGACTTGCCTCTAAGGATCAGAACAAAGGATTGCTTTTAAAATTTAACTTTTTCTCTTCAATAGCTGAGCTTCAGAAAGTTTGTTTCATTTTTTTAAAACTGGTATATAAAGTACTCCGGGAGATAGTGAAAGACGGGAAGCCTGGCGTGCTGCAGTCCATCGGGTCGCCAAGAGTTGGACATAACTTAGTGACTGAATACCTATAGCAAAATACCAAAGACTGGACAGTTTATAAATAGAAGTTTATTTCTCACAGTTCTGTTGGCTGAAAATCTGAAATTAGAGTGTGAACATATTTGGGTGAGTGCCCTCTTCACATCCCAGACTTCTTTTGTCTTATGTCCTCGATGGCTTGATGGGACTAGGAAACTGTAGTGTCTCTTCTAAGAACATCAATCCCACTCATGAGAGCTCTGGCCTCATGACCTCCCAAAGACCCCATCTACTAATAGCACCATCCCTGGGTGTGAGGATTTCAATGTAGGAATTTGGGGAGGCAGGTGATCATTCAGACCATAGCAACTTATTCTGCATTGATTTAAGAAAAACAATATATGAAAACTTTTTAGAGGACAAAGACAACTACATTTGCTTAAATGTAGCAAATGTCCTTTAAATGGGAATATATTTATTGTAAATACTATTCTAACTACTAATTTTGAAGGCTTTATATTTTCAGTTGTATCTTTTTGAAGGTTGTCATTTTGTTTTGGCCATGCCTTGCTGGATCCTGCTTTCCCTACCTGGGATTGAACCACGCCCCCAGCAGTGGAATCACAGAGTCTCAACCACTGAACCACCAGGGAAGTCCCTCTTTGAAGGTTTTAAAATGCCTACTTTATGCAAAATGCCTAGCATGTTTTGTAAATTCTTTGAGATGAAAGCCAGCTGGCCTCCACAGAGTTCTTAGAAGAAATACTAGATATTGTCTAATACAACTTGATTTTCTTAATGACATTCTAGTGGAGAATCAGTTTCACTAGACTTAGTATAGGTCAGGTATTGGAATGTCAGCAGGCACTTCCAGCAGGTCCATGGATATGTGTATATCTGAATCACTTAGCTGTACGCCTGAAAACTAACACAATATTGTCAATAAACTCCAATATAAAGTAAAAAAAATTTAATTAAAATCACGTCTAAAACCTAGTTAGTAATAATATTCCATATCAATATCACTGTGATAATAGTTTCCTGTGTGACTACTAGATACTAGAACTGTGTGACTGGTTCCCTGCTTCCCATCTACCTGCCTGCAGCTGAGGACCAGTCACCAGGCTGAGGCGTTATTTGTAGGTCTTTTGCCAGTTCCATCCACCATCAAAATATCCTGATATTGATATGGAATATTACTAACTAGGTTTTATGTGTATTTTTAATTTAAAATTTTTTCTATTTCATATTGGAGTTGATAATACTGTCTTAGTTTTCAGGTCTGCAGCGAAGTGATTTGGATATACATATATTCATTCTTTTTCAGATTCTTTTCCCATATAGGTTATTACAGAATATTGAGTAGAGTTCCCTCTGCTATACAGTAGGTCCTTGTTGGTTATTTTATATATAGTTGTGTGTTTATGTTAATCCCAAACTCCTAATTTATCCTCCCACCTTTTCTGTTTGGTAACCATCAGTTTGTTTTTGAAGTCTGTGAGCTTGTTTTGTAAATAACCATCAGTTTGTTTTTGAAGTCTGTGAGTTTGTTTTGTAAATAAATCCATTCATATCAGTTTTTTTTATAGCCCGCATAGAAGTGATATTTGTCTTTCTCTGACTTCACTCAATACGATAATCTCTAGGTCCACTCATGTTGCTGCAAGTGACATTATTTCACTCTTTTTACTCTGTTGCATATATGTACCACATCTTTATCCATTCCTTTGTTAATAGACATTCAGGCTGCTTCCATGTCTTGGCTATTGTAAACAGTACTGCAGTGAACACGGGTGCATGTATCTTTTTGAATTATGATTTTCTGCAGATATATGCCCAGGATTAGAATTGCTGAATCACAAGAGCTTTCCAGGTGGCTCAGTGGGTAAAGAATCTGCCTGCAATGCAGGAGATGCAGGCAAATGTGAGTTTTATACCTGGATTGGGAAGATCCTCTGAAGGAGGGCATGGCAACCCACTCCGGACAGAGGAGCCTGGCCGGTGACAGTCCATGGAGTCACACAGAGTCAGACACGACTGAAGTTACTGAGCACCAAAGAGTCGGACGCAACTGAAGCAACTGGGCGGGAGCCCAAGCACATGGTAGTTCTAGTTTATTAAGGAACCTCCATTCTTTTCTCCATAGTGGTTGTATCAACTTACATTCCCACTAATAGTGATGGCGGGGTGGCTCCCTTTTCTCCATACCCTCTAGCATTTATTGTTTGTAGACTTTTGTATGGTAGCCATTCTGACTGATGTGAGGTGATACCTCATTGTAGTTCTGATTTGCATTTCCTGGAAAGTTAGCAGTGTTGAGCATCTTTTCATATGCTTTCTGGCCATCTGTGTCTTCTTTGGAGAAGATCTTCTGCCCATTTCTTTTTTTTTTAAATTTTTTTATTTTTTAGTTTGTTTTGCTTTACAATACTGTATTCGTTTTGCTATACGTTGACATGAATCAGCCACAAGTGTATATGAGCTCCCAATCCCAACCCCCCCTCTCCCCTCCTGCCCCACACCATCTGCCCATCTTTTGATATGGTTGTTTTTTCATAGGTGTGATTATTAAAACGGTATTATGGCAATTTTAGAAAAAAAGCCAATTTAGAAAAACACAAATGAAACCATGATTTGTTTCAAAATCGTATCAAGGGGGGGAGACTGAATAAGACTATGGATGGACTAAAACAACTGTGGTTTAGTGGCTATTGGGGTTGATGATAGTACATAGTAGTAGTGTTGTCGCTCATTTGTGTACAATTCTTTGCAACCCTATGAACTGTAGCCCACCAGGCTCCTCTGTCTGTAGCATTCTCCAGGCAAGAATAGTGGAGTGGCTTGCCATTCCCTTCTCCAGCTGCTGCTGCTGCTGCTGCTAAGTTGCTTCAGTCATGTCCGACTCTGTGTGACCCGATAGACGGCAGCCCACCAGGCTCCGCCGTCCCTGGGATTCTCCACGCAAGAACACTGGAGTGGGTTGCCATTTCCTTCTCCAGTGCATGAAAGCGAGAAGTGAAAGTGAAGTCACTGAGTCGTATCCAACTCTCAGCAACTCCATGGACTGCAGTCCACCAGGCTCCTCCGTCCATGGGAGTTTCCAGGCAAGAGTACTGGAGTGGGGTGCCACTGCCCTCTCCAGGGGATCTTCCTAACCCAAGGATCAAACCCAGGTCTCCTGCATTGCAGGCAGATCTTTACTATCTGAGCTACCAGGGATAGTTCAAAAGGGTCTGTTAAACTCCTATTTCTATCTATATTTGAAATTCTCCATGAGTTGGTTTTTTCTTTTAACCCTGGTAATTGTGACACAAATTTCAAAGTTTCTGAATAACACTTCTTAATGCTGTTAAGTGGAATATAGTCTTTAAATACTGTTATTTGGTTATTTATGGACATGGGAAAGGAATGTTTAGAGCCAAAACTAGGGTCATAGTGATACTGTAAGGACAAAGTTATACAAACACAGCCATTTCCCATTGGTGTGTTGTTACACTTCAGAAAGACATCTTTCTTTGACTCAGGTCAGTGATTCTCAAAGTTGAGTGTGTATCTGAATGCCTGGGATGTATTCCAGGCCTTGTGCCACAGAGATTTTGGTAGGGAGATCTGGAGTGGCACCTAGGAATTTACATTTCTAGTAAGCTCAGAATGTGATTTATCACGATAATTGCAAGAGTTTCACTTCACTGATATAAAGAACACACAAAATAATGCAGTGATGAAATATTTTAATTAAGGCTTACTGCAACAGAAATGACTTCAAGGTTTTGTGCATTATTTTTCTAAAGAATATCTTTACAAAAGATACTATTTACAAATCAATCATCACCGTCATTGATGTTTCCGTGTACTTTTATAATTACATCATGACAAAGAGGCTAAACGATAACAATACTGGCCCCAAAGTCTTCTCAAAACAGACTAATCAAGATACCTGTTTGTACTATGTTAGGTGTATATAGTCCATTATTTCAGCCAAAAGCATAGTTATATGGAAGGAAAAAGTTGAATGAGCAGAAGTCCTGGTTTGTGTTTATGTAGGTCAGTCAACAGCCCATCTTCCTTTCAGCTGTGGCTCCTTCTCTCTCTTGTTCTTAGTGTGGAACGGTGTGACCCAGGGCACTTGGTACCAGAGGCCCAGGCAGCACCATCTCCACCACAGCAAAGAGAAAGGAGCCCCTATTCACGCTTATTTAGAAATGTAAGTAAACATTAAGGGTTGTTGGGCAGAGAGAAGGGAAAGGAACTCTAGCATGACTGAACACTGCTCTATACCAAGTAGGTGCTTTGCATATATTGGTTTAAGGAGACAGCTGCTGCCAAGTAATTTAGGAACTCCCACTCTGCATAGCCTTTTACAGTTATACATAGGAATATAAGGAGACAGTGAAGGTGTTATCTTGGCCCAGACAACCTACTGAGGAATCCAAAAGAGGCTTACTGAAAACAGGTCATGTATATATCATAGTTCTTGGGGAAAAAAAAAAAAAAAAGATGAGCCATAAAATGTGAATGGAATTAATGACATATCTTCCTTCTATTCTGAGGTAGTCATCAAAAATTGTAGAGGTGTCTACTAAGTAGGAGTGCTATAATCTTGACACTGAGGCAGGGGTTCCGTGCCAGCCCCGCTCCTTGACTGTGGTAAACAACAGGAGGACACCTGTGGGGACCTCATCGGTTCATTTGCATGGCTTACCTATTAGATAAGGTCCATAGGAGGAGTTCATGTTACTACTGTCACCACTTCAAAGCAAGTCTAAAATCTGTTGCGGTCTAAAATCTGTTGCGGTCTCAAATATGTGACTTCATTAAACACACCCAGAATAAATTAGCACTGACAATTTGTGCTCCCGAAACAAATCTTCTGCGGCCTGAAATCTAGTTCCTTTACCCTTAAGATACAAAATGTGTGGTAAGACTTCCGGGAAATGTTTCTTGCTAAAGCTGAACTTCAAGGACCATAGCCACCCTGCCCAGCACTGAGTGGATGCGTCCAGTGCCAGGTCTGCTGCCATAAAGGTGAACGTGCAAGGTGATCCTGCCATTTCCACAACAAACCCACTCCAAGCACAATCGTTAAATTTCATAGCTTCTGACCTTTGAAACCTAGCAAAATCATACAAATCAGACCTTCCAGTGGTGGTAATTCACTGGGATTAAGCCCCGACGTATCTGGTGATGGAACAGTGCCAGCTATGCTTCTACTAGGGTCTGTGTAGCATCAGGATATGAAGTGGGCACTCTGCTTAGTGGCAGTGTTCACTTGGATCTAAAAGGGCAGTGGAGGACAGGCTGCCGTTCTCGCTTGGGGCAGGGGAGGCAAGACCCAGGGGAATGGCCATTTGCATTTTATATTCCGAACAGAGTGCTGGCTCTGGTGGGTTTGTTGGTGGGCTCTCCTTGTCTCCAGACATGGGTGAAGCCAACTGGGATACATAATTCAAATTAGCTTCTCCAGCTGGGATTTCTCCCAGGGAGTTCATGTAGTTTTGGTCCAGTGTCTTTAGTAAATTTTCAGGTGAAGTCAGTGGTCCCAGCTGACAGTGTGGGGCTTGAGGGGTTACTGGGAAATGTCCACAATAACCCAAGTCAGAAGCTGCCCGATTATAGGTAAAGTTCTCAAAACAGATGCAAGGTCCAGGGCCATAGTAGTTCTTCTCTGTGGGGAGCAGGTCCAGATAGGCAGGCTTAGTACCTTTAGTTTCTGTGGGTGACTTCCTAGTGCCTGTGAACTGTATCTTACTCCCTTCGGGCTTGTTTACAACTTCAATAGCATCTGGAACACAGTCATTGACGTTCATTACTGTTATATTAGGATTCTCCTAAAACAGAGAAAATGGGCAAAGATAATGTGTGTGTGTGTATCACGGTATACAAAGTATGTGAAATGCACTGAGAGTTTCACTTTCTTGTGTATTTTATCCTGGTCACGAGTTAATGGTGGTGATCACGAGGAGGGGATGCTGAAAACCAAAGGACAGCCCCTGACAGAAGAAGTCAAAGCTGGGTTCACTCATTTCATGGCTGGGGGAGCAGAGGTGGCCCCTGCTTTGGTATAGCTTCCTGAGGAGGTCTAGGAATGTATGATTATTACAGCCCAACCCCTGGGTTGGCATTTAATAAGTACATGGTATCCCTAGAATTTCCCAGCATTTACCTTGAATTTTATTAATGACAGGACGCTGCTCTTGTAAGGGTCTGGAATGTCAGGATAACACTTGTCCTTCAACCTGGAAAACCAATGAAAATTACACTGAATTTTGCAATAGCGTGGAATGGTTAACAGTGAGAAACCTGGAGTCAGATTAATCCTTGCTTTATCACTCCTAACACCATAACTTTAAGCAAGCTTTTTAACCTTCCTATGACCAACCTAGACAGCCTATTAAAAAGCAGAAACATTAATTTGCCAACAAAGGTCTGTCTAGTCAAGGCTATGGTTTTTCCAGTAGTCATGTATGGATGTGAGAGTTGGACTGTAAAGAAAACTGAGTACCAAAGAATTGATGCTTTTGAACTGTGGTGTTAGAGAAGACTCTTGAGAGTCCCTTGGACTGTAAGGAGGTCCAGCCAGTCCATTCTAAAGGAGATCAGTCATGGGTATTCTTTGGAAGGAATGATGCTAAAACTGAAACTCCAGTGCTTTGGCCACCTCATGCGAAGACTTGACTCATTGGAAAAGACCCTGATGCTGGGAGGGATTTGGGGGCAGGAGGAGAAGGGGACGACAGAGGATGAGATGGCTGGATGGCATCACCGACTCAATGAAAGTGAGTTTGAGTGAACTCCGGGAGTTGGTGATGGACAGGGAGGCCTGGCGTGCTGCGATTCATGGGGTCGCAAAGAGTTGGACATGACTGAGCAACTGAACTGAACTGAACTGATGCTTTGATTTCCTCACTGGTTCAATGGAGATCATTATGGTAGTGATGGCGTTGGAAGGATTAAGTGAGTCGTTGTATGTAAAGCACTGAAAACACTGCCAAGCACATGGTGAACTGAACTATAAATATTAGCTCTTGCTATTTAACAAGTTTTGCAATATTTTCAAATAGTTTCCTTATGTATTGACTTATTGCTTATCTGTTAATAAACAAGATTATTCAAAATTGTTCATATTTTTACCAAATCTTCCTTTGTCCTTTCCCTTCCAGCACTTTGCCTCATATGATCCAGTGTGATTTCCATCTTATTAAATTCCTTTCTAGCTTTTTTCTTTGACTCTCTTCTTGGGTGAAACCTTCCCCACACACTTACCACTGGCTTTTTAGGTAGCAGGTGATCATGACGACCAAAACGCAGAAAACCATGGGGAGAATGATGTATATCAGTATATGGGCTGGAGAAGGGAAAAGAAAAGGATTTTTTAGTGACTGCTTTTCCCTCAAAGAAATGAGTTCTACACGTCTGTTATTTCTCAAAACTCTGTTTGTGCAAGATTCACTATGAGTGCTGTCTGACTGGTGGGGAGACGCCAACCAGCCAACACAGGGGTCCATCTGCCCTTAATACTTGTGGCTCAAACTCATCATCTCTCCTGAAAGCGTGGATCATTACTCCCCATTCTTCACTCCCTCTCTGTATGAGAAGTATACTCCACCCCCTTGACTTGGAGGCTCAGCCGTGACTTGGTTTGCCCAATGGGAGGTGAGCAGTGGTCACGCTGGTAGCTGAGTTGAGTGTGCTTAGAGCTGGCTTGCTCACGTGTTCCTGTGATGCACTCTGAGCAGAGCTGGTCGCTCAGAGCCACTGTCCTTCAACCTGAGCCTCAGGGAACCAACAAACTACATGGAACAGACCTAAACGTGCCTGAAGCTTGGAGCCCCACCAGGTTCGACCTGTGTCAGCCAAGCCAGGAGCATGAACAGACAGACTTGTTTCTGTATGCCACCGAGATGTGGAGGTATTTTTGTTATTCACTGTTCAGTCACTAGGTCGTGTTCAACTCTTTGCGACCCCATGACCTGCAGCACACCAGGCTTCCCTGTCCTTAACTATCTCCTAGAGTTTGCCCAAACTCATCGCCACCTCATCTTCTGTACCCCCCTTCTCCTGCCCTCAATCTTTCCCAGCATCAGGGTCTTTCCCAAGGAATGGGCTCTTCACATCAGGTAGCCAAAATATTGGAGCTTCAACATCAGTCCTTCCAATGAATATTCAAGATTGATTTCCTTTAGGACTAGTCTGATCTCCTTGCTGTCCAAGGGACTCTCAAGAGTCTTCTCCAGCACCACAAGGTATTTTATTACCCATTAAAAATGGACTAACGCACCCCTTCTAGTTAGGGTCTGATAAAAATGACCTAAATCATAACCTAGGTAATTATTCTACTTTTATTTCTCAGATATATCAACCTGTACTTCATTTTCATAAATGCCCATCTTCTTGTTCTCAATGCTTGCAAATCCACCAAAGAACAGTGCAGATAGGTTGTCAAACATCCTCTTTTATAAAAGCAAATCATACAAGGGCATTTGAAGGCTGATAGTCATTCACATGTACATATATTTCTGCTGACAAAAACCCCCACCCCTCTCTAGACAGAAGTCATAAGGGTCTTTCCAAGTCAACACTAAAATATGCTATCTGTGATTTTCAAACTGTTCTGAGACTGAGAAAGTTTCCAGGTCATAGATCAGTCATATTAGCTTCACTCTTATCTATTGTATGTTGTGGGATTCTGTGTAACTTTTTTTTTCTTTCATGAGTTTCATCTAGAGAAAGAAAAAGACAAAGACAGAGAAGAAAGGTTTAAACATTCCTGATCTAGACAAAGTCCACAACTGTGTGTGTCATTTGTCAGTTTCCCAGGAACTCCTAAGAGAAGAGTTTTGATTTGGAAAAACTCACAGTATTCATCCGGAGTCGTGACCTTTGTGAAGTCATACAGGGGACCCTCCCCAGCACTTGTATAAGGAGTGACGAAAAACTCATAGACAGATTCTGGCTGTAGGTCTTTCACAACAAATGTCTTTTGATCCGGGTTGTCAATTGTGTATTTGCAACATACTGAATTATCTGTGTTGAAAAAAAAATTTTTTTTTAAGAAGAAAAAAAAATGATTAATAAAGATCTTGTGAGACAGTCAGGCACTAATACTTCTGTGGACTCAGCACTGCCAACATTTCTAAACCAATCAAAAATGAAATCATAATTTCATCACACTGCGAACACTAAGATGTTTGGGAGATGGCAAGCAAGATGAGCACTCCACTAAGCGAGGGCTATTCCTGATTGGGGTGGTGGTGCGGGGAGGCCTCAAATCTGCCAGAGAGAGAGTAAGAGCTTGCCAGAGCTACTTGGAATACATTGCAATAAGCTTTAACAAAGTCAAAAAAAGAAAATGAGGTTAGCAAGCAAGTTTCCTAAGCAGCAAGTAGGTTTTCTTAAGGAGCTGGGAGTACCTCAAGTGCTTCTAAAAATACCGGGCCACGTTGATTTTAAGTAAGTTAAAATCCTGGCCCCCACCGTCCTGTCCACCCTACTAATTTAAGGACACTATTCGATCATTAAAGCATGCAAGCACAGAAAACAGCCTGAACACGATCAGAGATGGCTGGTAGCTTTTCCAATTATTTCAAGTAAGGAGACCTTGAAACTGTAAACAGACTGAAAAAGAAAACAAAAACAAAAAGCATCACCTGGAAGAACTGTCTTTTCAAATCCCCGGTGGCACTTCTCCCCTGTCTTGGATTTCAGGTAGACATAGTACCCTTGTATAAAACCAGTCTGAGATTCGGTGGGATAATCCTTCCAACTCAGAGTGAAGGAGTGGGAGGTCAAGTTACTCGTGGTCACGTTAGGGTTGTATGAAGGAGCTAAGAAAGGAAGGTGAGATAATGTAAGAGTCACAGTTTGGAAGCAGTCTCAGAGCATTCATGTAAATCGAAGGTAGAACCACAGCCCACTCTATAGGTGCTTATGACAAGCGAAGGACTCATCTTTTTCTCTGACTTTGTTCGTGAGAGCTGGGAAGGAACAAGCTTCGTCTTGTTCAAGCCTTGCCTCTCCCAGAAGTAGAAATGGATGCCCAGAGAGATTCAATAATATACGCAAGGTCACACCACAAAAAAGAAAATAAAGGCTTCCCTAGACTTTTTTCTGCACCTGAATTCTAAACAGTGTTTGGGAGAATGAACTGAAGTAGGGGGAAAGGAGGAGGAGGAAGGGTTATGTTTGAAGAGGTCAAGGTGGCTTTTAAGAGTTTTAGTTCCCAGGCAGTGGCAACGCACAGTTGTCCAAGTGTGTGTGTGTGTGTGTGTGTGTGTGTGTGTGTGTGTGTGTGTGTTAAGTCGCTTCAGTCGTGTCCGACTCTGTGCAACCCTATGGACCTCAGTCCACCAGTCTCCTCTGTCCATGGGATTCTCCAGGCAAGAAGACTGGAGTGGGCCACATTCTCTCCTCCAGAGGATCTTCCCGACTCAGAGATTGAACCCGCATCTCTTAGGCCTCCTGCCAAGGCAGGAGGGTTCTTCACCACTAGTGCCACCTGGGAAGGCCCCGTCCAAGTGTGGGAAGAGTTTATTCGGAGACTGCCCTGAGCCTGTTTCAGCACATAGGCTGGTGCATGCCTGGCCTGCGCCTGCCAACACTCACAGAAACACCCCTCCTGCCTGTCTGGGACAGCACCCATTCAGTGGAGAACACCAAGAGCTGGTCTGATTGATGCAAGATAACCAGGGACCCAGCCGCCCAGCTCCCAGTGGGTGTGAGACCCTGGATGCCAAGACTCTAAATAAGCAACCACATGAAAGGATCAAAACTTGTCCATGTTGCTGGTGGAATCGAAGTACAGTGTCCGAGAGGGGCGGCAATTTCACAGTATATCTGCCAAAAGTCTTAAAAACTGTAAAAGGTACTTAAGAAGTTCAACCTTCTGGTTCAAGTATTCTACCTCTAGGACTTTATTTAAAAACCATTATCAGAGCAATGGACAAAGATTCAGCTAAAATGATGGTGAGTCAGATAAGGCATAAGGGGATTTGGCCAAGAAAAAGAGAGAGATTGAATATTAGAGACTGCAAGAAAACTGAGGGTGAATTTTATAGTTTTTAATTGAAAAAAATTTTAATCATCCTAAAAATCCAAAGATGAGTGATTTGCCATATGCAAACCATGAGGCAGTCTGCAGTCATAATGACTGAAAAGTTAAATATTACTTAGTGACATGAGTTAAAAAGGACTTTACAAAACTGCATAGAGTAAGACCTGATTTTTATATCAAAGTGTATGCCTGTACTGAGAAAGAACACACACAAAACATTAACTCTGGATATGTGCCCTTGGGTGGTAAAATCAGCCAGTTTTGTCTTCTTTTGCAGAACATTTCATGAATTGTCTTTAATGAAAATGTTTTATGTTTATGATTAAAAAATGTTTTAAAAAACCCAATGGCCAGAATAAATAGCACACTGAAAATTAGGAAAGGTGCTGTAATTTTCCTAAAGCTGAAGCAAAGAGTCCCTGAATTGTCCTGAACAAGGCTACCCATGGACACAGTAAATGCTTTAAACTTACCCAGTTCCTTCAAATAGCCAGCTTTTTTCTCTAATAAATGGGCCATCCTTTTTGTAGAAATTTCATAAATTCTGAAGTTGTAGCGAACCCCTGGTCTAAAAGCATCTAGAGAAGAAAAGTCAAAGATTGTCAATAACACAGGATGACATTCTCTTTATTTCTGAAAAGGAAAAGAATGAAAAATGAATTTGGGTCCCCTTAAAAAATCTTCCTCCTCGGAGTTTCTGCCCTTCATCTCTACCATCTGCCCTCCTTCCCCTGAGCCTTGGAATCCTCCGGCATATCTGACAGTGGGGGGCTGCTTTCTACATCATCCTCTCTCAAAATACCCTTATCCATGTGCATGAAAGTGGGTGCAGAATTCAACCAGAACCAGAAAACCATGTAAATCTCCCTTTTGACTCTAAATCTCTCGCCAGCGACGCGCCCTTTCTCCGCCCATGAGAGGCAAGCGCATGGAAGATCAGCTTCCAGTAACTCACTTGCCCCTCACCCGACACCTCTAACACTGCTCAAGAAAGGGAAGACTCCTCCTCCTCATTCCCGCCAGCCACCCGAATGACCCCACTGGGCCTCATCAGTCACCCTCAAGTGGTGGGGTGGTGGTGGTTTAGTCGCTAAGTCATATCCTACTTTTGCAACCCCATGGACTGTAGCCTATCAGGCTCCTCTGTCCGCTGTCTGTGGGATTTCCCAGGCAAAAACACCCGAGGGGTTTGCCGTTTCCTTCATCACTCACTCTCTGGATCGACAATTCCCACATCTCTACCTTGTGACCAGCAGATGGCGCCACCAACCCACTGCTCAAGCCACTAACCTAGGCTCCTTAAATTGCTACACTTGCAACCTGGAAAAGACAAATCCAGTGTGGCAGGGAGAGAGACCAGGCTCTACAAGTTGCATTGAAACTGAAGGAGTTGATTATCGGCTACCATCAACTCTATTCCTATGTCTTCCAAATCCAATCTTTGCTTTTGTAAAAGCTAAAAGCTCTCAGGACAACTGTTACAAAGGTCCTTTGCTATCCATTTGAGACTGCTGGCTTAGAACAAATTCATGAACCTTATGAACACCTTTACATGTGGATGGCTCTATAAAAGTAAATATAAAGGTCAAAACTTAGGCCACATCACTGCAAAACCTGAACTCCAAGACCCACGTGTGATGTGGAGTTATCAGTAAGCACAGAGTATCTGAGATGGTCCAGAAATCCTAGTTGAACCAGGTGGATGGAGCGAGATGGCAATACAGAAGGTTCTTACCTGAGCTAATGACTGTGCCTGTGTTAGTGGGGCCTAGGTTTTTCCACCGGAGAACACAGGGAAGGTTCTGGGGACCGTCACACCACTCCACAACGTAACCTGTGGCATTTCTGGACCGGGGTTTCCAAGACATGGGAAATCCATCCTCTGTACCATTCACCCTTCCTTCTTTAACATCTTCTGTATGTTACAAAGAGGGCAATGCTTCAGATTTAATTAATCAGATATTCTGCAAAAGTGTCTAAAGAAGAAAATAAGCTTGAACGTGCTGTGTATCTAGCAGGTCCAAGCCTTCCCTCTGTAATTGCGACCGGGCTCAGGATAAGGGCAGAAGGGATGTTTTCATCAGGTTTTTCCTACCTCTCACTCCCAATAAATACTCGCACCCGCCCCTCAAATGTCCCTTGTCCTGAGAGACCCAAAGAAACATCAGCTCCTAAGACAGGGATCAGCAGGCAGGGCCGCTGGTGGAACAAATCCAGCCTTGAAAGCTTGTTTTTACTAAGAACAGTTCTAAGATTTTCCAAGTGTTGTTAAAAACAAAGGATAGAAAATACAGACTGGAAAATGATGATTGTCGTGCCTATATTAATGTCTAAAATATTTATGCTCTGCCTTTTTACTGAAAAAAATAGTTGACCTTTGACCTAGAACTGTGTCTGGTACTTGATCTACTTTCAAAAATTATCTGTTGAATAATTCAGCTTATTCCCCCACACAATGCTGGCTGCCCCAGAATGAATCCCTGTCTCCAAGATGTTAGGGGTAGAAACTGAGGTGATCGCAGAGCAAAAAAGGAAAAAACGATTCACACACGTACAGAGTCAGATTATGGAAGGGTGTGACAGTACTTATGACCTAGGATGCTGCCTCAGTGCATTTTATGCACTAGGGTAGTGTTCCTAACATCCGACAATTGGACAAAAGGTGATGGTCTCAAGGGACTACAGCTCTGCTGATTTCAAGCAGATCAGTCTAGGTCTGGAGGGATGAGAACGTCTGTTTCCAAGGCTGATTCCACAGCCTCCCACTGTTCAGAAGGCAGCGGACCCAGGTGGTCACTTGAGTGAAAGTGGACTCTGATCAAGAACTGGGCCTGCAAGCAGCAGTTCAGAGAGGCAACCAGTGTGGTACGAGCAAACATGACATGGGATGGACTTAATACTCCACATGTACTTCTTGTTTCTCTGCAATTCATATTGGATGAGGCACCTTTTATCTGGCAATTCTAATTACAGCTGAATGTTGATGGGTGCTATTAAATTTTCCAGGGCACCAAATTATCATCCAGCTGGGAGCACCCAAACAAATGTGCAGCCCCAGGTATAAGGTCAGGGGTCCCCCATGAAGGCCTGTGCCTACCTACCTGCACAGCTTGTCTTTCTTCATCAGACACCCAAATCTCTTTCATGTTGAAGCTGACATTTTCCACTTATTCACACTGACTATAATTTTACCCCAAACTTAAAGCATAACTCTCCCAAGCTGCTTCTCTAACCTTGCAAATATGTCTGGAGAAGTGAAGTAAAAAGCAAAGAAAAAGAGAATCTTTTCTTTTCAGTCATTCACACTTTAGCATGAATTGGCTCAGCCTCCTTGGCCTGTCTCATAGCACATCAGTGCCTTTATCTACTCTATTCTTTATCCACAAGAATGTGGACCATATCAGAAGGCTGGATAGAGCCTCACAAGGGGACAGAGTAGGTTCTGAAGGCAGGGCATGAGGAAGGAAGACAGGGTAGGAACCCCCAGATGGGGATGACCCCAAAGCAGAGAAGAGTGTTTAGCAGAGTTGTTTGAGAGGAGCCTCCCTGGAGTTAGAGCTTCTTTTATGTGTCAGCTCCCCTAGGAGTGAATGAAACGCCCACCTTCCTGTTCTGTTCCTAACAAAGACAAAATACAACCACTCACTTCCTTCTCTGATACAGTTCTTCAAAAGCAAAGATTATGTCAAGTAACTCCTTAGTTTTTCTTCTGTGGCACAATCCCAATTTCTTTTTCTTACTTGACACACTGGATGGTTCTTAACCAAAATAAATAAGACAAAATAATAAACACCCTCCAATCTAGCCCATTTAACCTAAATGTAAGCCTAATTTGAATAACAGGAATAACAGGTATAAAGTGACCCGACATAACCCCACAAGCAGGGTCTGACAATTTTTATAGCAGTAACTGAAGGGTGACATTATTGCAAGGTTCACAAATGAATTTAGGATGTCTGTGGGGTGCTGTCCCAGTGTGCAGTGTCTGAGTGTGTGTACCACTGGGGGTGCGGTTAGTGCAACCGACCTCCTTTCATAGCTCTCCCAGGAAGGGAAGTAACACCATTATTGATTGTACATGTAAGGTCATTTCCACCTTGTTTGGACTTTCACAGGCTGTGTTTAGATGTTATCATCATTTATTCCACAGCTTTGGCAAAGCCCTTTTTGAAAGATGATGCTAGTTCTCCTTGTGGCCAAAATTGACAAAATATTTTGCCATATAAGAAATGCAACTCATATTCCATAAGCCACAAAGCATGCTCAGACCAACTCTAACTCTGTTAGGACTGTTTGTCTGTGTTGCATTTATTTGAATAAAATCTGAGATAACTTCCCAAATCAGTGGAAGAATCCCTGGAAGGGAAATGTCCTGAGCCATGGCTGAAATCTTCCCACACCGAGGACTGTCCCAGAAACCTGCCAATATGCCTAGACCCAAAGAAAATGACAGTGTTTGGCAGCTGCATCTTTTGTCTCTCCAAACTACTCTTTCCAACTTATTCATATCTACCAAATGACACCATCAACATTTTCCTAGTGAAGAAAAACAAAACCAAAGAAACTCACCAGTTCCAGGATGTCCAGAAATGGCAACTGTGGAAGCTGGAGAAGGGCCCACACTGTTGTGAGCCGTGACATAGACCTGGTAAGAACTCTGATTGAGGGTTACTTTTGTGCTGTTGGCCGGAGCAGGGACAGAGAGGATCTCTAAACTGGATGGTTCATCAAGATTTTCTACAACTATATTATAGAACAGGATCTTCCCGTTGGTATGCACTTTTGACAGAGGCTGGAAACAAATATTGACAATCATTTCAACATGGACTTCCCTCTGAATAAGAGTTTGCACGATTGCTTTTCTCTCCTTTGATTGCCTTATACATACACACACAGCAAATTAAAACAGTTGAAGAGTGAAAATAACCTTCTAAATAAACCACACTTGAAATCAGACATTCTACTTTAACTAAAATTGAGCAGAGACTAGGATCATTTGGGGGTGAGTTTAAGAGCATATCATGTCCAAAGGGTGACCAATTAAGGAATCTAGAGGAAAGGGAGTATTTAGCCTGCCTTAAAACACACTTGGTGAGTATGGACTCAGTCGGTAAAGATTCTGCCTGCAATGCAGGAGATGAAGGTTTGATCCCTGAGTTGGAAAGATCCCCCCAGAGGAGGCAATAGCTACCCACTTCTCTACTCTTTCCTAGGAAAAACCCATGGACAAAGGAGCCTGCGGGCTGCAGTCCATGGGGTTGCAAGAGTTGGACATGACTTAGCAACTAAGCCACCACCAGCACAGTGAGTACAGAGCAGGGAAGACAGGAGTAACCCCAGACAGGAGGGGCTGGGCTCCTGGAATGCCTCCCTCCACCAGCTGTGTCACCCCTCGCCCTCAGGCTGTGCTTCCCCAGACCCAGGGCCCACGGTCCCTCTTTTAGACGATCCTCCAGGTTGTAGAGAATTCTCTGTCCACACAACCCCAAGCCTACTCCCAAGGCCTCAACCCCCAGCCAGATGGTGCCCCCTGACGTGTGCACCCCCAGACCTGAGATCAGGCTGGGGTAGCTGTTGGCGCGGGGTGTGGACAGAACCTGCCTGTGGACTGGCACATCCACAGGTGTGTAAATGAGCCCCCCGATGGGGAGGCACAGAGTGGACGTGGGAAGAAAAGTGGGGTGGGTTCTGGCTGGGGGCCAGCTCCCCAGCATGGCCATGCTTTAGCACTAGACACTGAGGAATTCAAGAGCTCTGAATGGGGCTTCCTTGGTGGCTCAGATGGTAAAGAATCCGACCACAGTGTGGGAGACCTGGGTTGGATCCCTGGGTTGGGAAGATCCCCTGGAGGAGGGCATGGCAACCCACTCCAGTATTCTTGCCTGGAGAATCCCATGGACAGAGGAACCTTGTGGGCTACAGTCCATGGGGTCGCAAAGTCGAACACAACTGAGTGACTAAACACAGCACAGCATAGCCAGTATTCTTGCCTGGGAAATCCCATGGACAGAGGAGCCTGCTGAATTACAGTCCATGGGATCAAAAAGAGTCGGCCATGACTTTGTGACTAAATCACCACCACTACCACCTGAACACAAACCAGGCCTTCCACGTCGTCATGAAGGCATGTTAGTCAACAAAGAAGGACTAGATTGACTTCTGCTACAATCTTTAAGCTTGACTTATAACTTTCAAATATAAATATTCATAACTTTAAAATATGGTATATATTTCTCCACTTCTCCTCATGCCCTGGGCCCTGCAGATGTTAGGGGCAGGCCTGCAGGGAAGTTAGGAGATGCAGTTCTAACCATCAGAACCAGAACCAGCTACCTGGGCAAGGCAAGAGGCTCCCGAGGAAGAAGGTCCTAGTCCAGTGTTAGGGGTATGGATGAGGAGTGGGGATTCCCCAACCAGGTCAGAAATTCTACAGGATTCCTGGGAAGAGCCCTCCTAATCGAAAGACTACATCAGTATCTAATCTTGGTGAAAAGCAAATGACAAGCAGAAAGGTCTTTCTAAATCTCTGGCCTCTTACCTTCCAGAACAAGGTCACTGTTGGATGTCCTGACACAAATGTCACATCTCTCCAGACATCGAGCGCCTCCGATGGAGCTGAAATTAACCAAAGGAAAGCTCCTGGGTCACAACACGGACGTAGAACAATACTTTCAACCTTCCTCTAGTTGGGTCAGCAAAGTGAGCACGGCCAGTCCGACCTGAGGCCTGCCTCTCGCTTTTTCACTCTCTGTGATGTCTACACACTTGGCTGCGGCCACACCGCTCACTCTCACAAGGGGCAGGCACACAGTAGGTGCTTTACAAAAGGGCTGCTACATCGGAACAGGAAGTGACACGGGGGCCTTTGTGAAACTCAAGCCTCAGAGCTTCCAGAAGCCACCAAGGAATTTTGGAACCCTGAGTCAGTCCAATGCTAGGGGGTTAGTTAGAAAAGAATCGTGCATCAGTCCAAATGCTAGATTAGTTAGGCAAATTTCCCATTTCTGGAATTTCTAGGCACAGCAAACCATTGCTACTTCCTTGCCCCTCTGGTGGAGGCTGCATTTGGACACCCTCAAGTGGAGCCCAGTTCTCCTGACTGCACACTGGCTAGCCCCTGGCTGTGGTCAGAGCCTGGGGTCCCTTCCTTGTCGCCCTCCTCCCCATGCACGCCTATCTCCCAGTTCTTGGCCTGAGCCTGGGGCAGCTCCCTGTGTGTGGGCCCTCAGGGCACCGGCTGCAAACCTCTCCCTGTACGCCTCTCCCAACTCTGTTCTACAAGACCTTGCCTCCTTGTCATTCTTGCCACTAAACTGTGGCATATAAATCAGTGATTTATGATTGGATTCAACATATCTCTGCACAAGAAAAAAACTGTTTTGCAACATAACATAAAATTTTAATTCTCTGCTTTATGAAAATATAGTTTACGGTCCCCAACAACTGAATTTTTAAAAAAAAAATGAAAAATTATTTTTCATATGGTTGCTAACACTTTCTATTCAACATGAAGGTGACTGTATATTTTAAAAATCTTTGCAACCCCATGGATGATAGCCCGCCAGGCTCATCTGTCCATGGGATTCTCCAAGTAAGAATACCAGAGTGGGTTGCCATTCCCTTCTCCAGAGGATCTTCCTGACCCAAGGACTGAACCCAGGTCTCCTGTATTCCAGGCAGATTCTGAGCTACCAAGGAAATCTCTGAAATTTAAGACTCCTTTTTTTTTTCCCCCTGTAGTTGCTAACACGTTCTAGCACAACATGAAGGTGGCCATATATTTTTAAAATCTATTAAGAGGCAGGTTTCAATTTGCTAAACAAGCCATCACAGAAGCCAATATTAAGTATAAAACACATTGAAAAACTCAAGCGCCATATGAGACCTCAAGCTCGGTGAAGAATCTTCTGCTGCTGGTTTGTACCTGCATGAAAAGAGAACAGCGGCATAGCCGATGGTGTTCCATATTTATGTCACTACAGTATCTCCCCGTGGGGTCATTTATCTCTGCTCATCGTGATTCTGCTCAAGCAGGACTATAATACATATGAACACTGACTCTGCCAGCATTGAGCAGAGTGTTATCAGAGTTGAAAAAGTATAGGTTCACCATCAGTAGATTCAGCTGATTTTAACTTTGCAAAAGCAAAGTTAAGCATTTTCAGACTTATGATATTATAATCTAAAATAAACTAGTTACCAAAAATGCTAAAAAAAAAAAAATGCAAAGTTTTTATCTTTCCACTAACTTTTAGGTATAATTTTGGAATACACTTGCAAAAAAAATAATCCCAAAGCAAAGCAATATTAAAGTATAAAGTATTAGGGTAAAGCAAATCTTCTTTTCTCAGTGGCTTCAGTTGTGTCCAACTCTTTGTGACCCTATAGACTGAAGCCCACCAGGCTCCACTGCCCATGGGATTCTCCAGGCAAGAATGCTGGAGTGGGTTGCCATGTCCTTTTCCAGAGGGTCTTCCTGACCTGGGGACTGAACTCGCATCTCCTGTGTCTCCTACATTGCAGGCGGATTCTTTACGCACTGAGCCACCTGGGAAGCCCACAGTTGAGGAGTACACCACGTTACCATCAGGAACGGGGCTCTCTGCTCCAAGGATTTTTGGGGGATCTATACGACTAGAAAAAAATGACTGGACTCCTGGAGGGGCTGATGAGGGGAAGAGGCTACTGAGCACCTCTGGTGACCAGCCCAGGTGTGGATTTTGGTGCCCTCGCTACCCTCTTAGTCAGAGCGCTTTAAAATGTCCCTTCCAGGCTGAAACAGAAAAAAAGACTCCACAGCCTGCAGACATGAATAACAAGATGGAATCAAATAAATATATGCAATCCTTCCTTAGGCAGCAAAACAGCCAGGATTTGAGTCCACACGCTCTCCAGGCTATAATAACACCCCCGAGAGACACACCAGGCAGTCTGGGTGAGGGGGAAGCTCTGGAGCCAGCTGGCCTGGGTGTCAGCCGCAGTCCTGACTCAGTCAATCCCTTGCTGGCGGGGCCTGTGAAACTCCTCATGCCCCCTGTGCCTCCCGGGCTCATCCACTGAGTGAGGAGACTAACAGGGCCTGCTGCACGCTGGTGGGAGGATTTGCGGTAAACACTGGGAACCCATGGAGCCGCGTCTGGCACACACTAAACACTCTGTGCTCCGGTTACTGTTGTTACATCTGCTGCTCACGAATTGCAAGCCGGCACGTCTCCGCGGTCCAGGGGCCCAGTTGCCTTGTGTGCTAGCCGGGCGATGGCAGGACTGTCATGTGGCATTGGGAGGAGATGAAAGCAGGGCTGGGCCATCTCATCTCCTGAGCGATACTTGTGGTCTAAAACGTAGTTATTTGGGAGGAAGACTCTCTGTTTAGCCATTATTGATGAAACAATCTCTGAGGGCAGCACGAGAAAGCTCGCAGTTTGCTGTCGCTGGAATGAACGACTTAACAATGATGATTAAGTTTCCAGATACTACCTTTCCAAACACAGCCCAAGGCTGTTTTCTATGAGATCAGTGCTTTCCTCAGCACAAATGCTACTGTTTGTCCCCACGCCTGAATGAAAAGGTCATCCTTATTTACAGAGCCCCAGTTCCAACAGGAATCCAGCAATACCGGGAGCTTAGAAATCATTTTGGAAAATTAAAAATCCCAGAGAAAATGTTCAGTAGAAATAACTTGGATGGCAAATAAATGTCTGAGGTAGATGTCCTCCCACCCACACTTCATTAGGCATTAAATTCACTTTTTAATTTTTTTTTAAGTATTACAGCCTCTGCTGTAATACTTTCCCCTGAGTTTTTGGTACAAGCAGAAGTTCTCAGGGAAGTCCACCCATCTCCTGTCAGTCAGTTTAGATTCGTGGGATGTCAGGGAGCCAAACGTACCAGCTTCAGCTGTGGCGAAGTTCTGGCTAATCAGTTCACTCCATTTCCAGAAGTGATCAGCATAAGCGCAGCGTACACGGGCCATATATTCTGTGTCCGGCTTCAGCTCACTTAAGAGGTACTCACCATTCACCCTGACGGAGATATTGTGTTGCTTGATTTTAAAAAAAAAAAAAGATGAGGCGGGGAGGAAGAAGACAGAGGTACTGGTGAGCACACTTTATTGTAACATCAAATCACACACGGAACATCTAGACCTGGAGTACAACTAGTTCTTTGAGGAAAAATATCTCTAAATTCCAGAGGTTTATGATTCATTTCCTGGACCTTTGTTTTTTCAATTGGAATAGAATTGCTTCACAATGTTGCGTTAGTTTCTGCTGTACAATGAAATGAATCATCCATATATATATATAGATTACATACACACACACACACACACACATCCCCTCCCTCTTGGACCTCCCTCCCACCTCATATCATCCCACCCTTCTTGGTCATCACAGAGCACCAAGCTGAGCTTCCTGCGCTATACTGCAGCTTCTCACTGGTCATTTTATATAGGTTGGTGAAGAAGTAATTGTGGTTTCGGACCATGAATTTTAAATCATTATAACTAGGCTCAAACACATATTTATTAAGCAAAGCAGGAACCATTACAATCCATACATTTTTGCCATTAAGAAATAAGTTGGTTTACTCCTGTAGCATAAAATCTGTGCTTTGGGATTCATCAAACTCTTGGAAAGCATTTTCTGCCTCCTGCTGACTGTGGAAGCACTTTCTCTGCAAAACATTGCTGAGATGCTTGAAGTGGTAGCTGGTTGGTGAAAGGCCAGGTGAACACGGTGGATGAGGCAAAGCTTCAGAGCCCAGTTTGTTCAACTTTTGAAGCACTGGTTGTGCAATGTCCATTCAGACATTGTCGTGCAGAAGAACTGGGACTGTCCTGTTGACCAGTGCCAGGAATTGTAGTTTTTAGCGCATCTCATTGATTTGCTGAGCATACTTCTCAGGTGTAATGGTTTTGCCAGGATTCAGAAAGCTATAGTAGATCAGCCAGGCAGCAGACCATCAAACAGTGACCAGGACCTTTTTTTGGTGCAAGTTTGGCTTTGGGAACTGCTTTGGACCTTCCTCTAGGTCCAACCACTGAGCTGGTCATCACCACTTGTCATATAAAATCCTTCATCACACATCAAAATCCGATCAAGAAATGGTTAATTGTTTTTGCATAAAATAAGAAATGACACTCTAAAATGATGATTTTTGTGATTTCTGGTCAGTTAATGAGGACCCCACTTGTGGAGATTTTTCACTTTTCCAGTTTGCTTCAAATATTGAATTACCATAGAATGGTCAGCACAGAGCTCTTTGGCAACTTCTCCTGTAGTTGTAAAACGATCCTCTCAATTGGTCACTGACAATTTTCGATGGCCAGTCACTGCACTCCTCATCTTCAAGGCTCTTGTCTCCTTTTGCACAACTTCTTGAACCACTACTGTGCTATAGACTCGTTAGCAGTTCCTGGGCCCAATGTGCTGTTGATGTTGCAAGCTGCCTCTGCTCATTTATGGCTCATTTTGAACTCTGATAAGAAAATTGCCTGAATTTGCTTTTTGTCTAACATCATTTCCCTAGTCTAAAACAAACATAAAATACATAGCAAGTCATAAGTCATTAGCAAAAAACATAAAATGAGAAGTGCACATTAAAATGATACATATCATAACCACATTTACTTAAGAATGTATTCTAATATCAAACAGTAAGATTCAACAGTGCAGAACCAGGATTACTTCTGCCCCAACCTAATACAGGGTAGGGAATATATGTCAATCCCAGTCTCCCAAATCATTCCACTCACTCCTCCTTCCCCTCAGCCCCATGTTCGCAGGTCCATTCTCTATGTCTGCATCTCTATTTCTGCGCCGGAAATCGGTTCATCTGCACCACTGCACAGAGCTGGACACGACTGAAGTGACTTAGCAGCAGCAGCAGCAGCACCATTCTCTGCATTCTACATTCTGCATGAATATATGATCGTTGTTTTCCCATGTCTGACTCACTTCCCTCTGTATGGCAGACTGGTTCATCCATCTATCTACAAATGACCCACTATCATTCCTTTTAGTGGTTGAGTAATATTCCTCCTTGTACACAGATGATCCCTTCCATTTGAACCCACAGAGAAATAAAAATGTCAAGAGATTTTATATGCACTAGTCTCTGTTTAGAAATAAAGACATTTTTGAAAATAGACAGTTAAGCTCTTACTTGTATCACTTTTCCTTCACCAAGGAGCTGAAGCTGACACACAAGTGCAGAATTGTGTCCTATGGGGGATACCTTCCAGGTCATGGTGGCACTTGTAGCACTGACATTTTTAGGGAATAAGTTATAGGGAGCCATGGGACGAACTGCCAAAACAAATTAAAAAAAAAAACAAAACTCAAGCATAGATCCAAAAAGACTTTGGTAAATAGGCACTTCATTTTTACAATGTTTTACCCAATAAACATTTTTGCTTATTTTTGAGAAAATGACAAATAAAACCAGACTTGCAGCTAAGACAGAGTAAGCCAACTACAGTCTTTCTCTCTCATTGATTATATTAGAAACTCAGGAAAAAATATAAAAAGAAACTGAGGACTCTTAAACAAAAGCAGGGAAGAACGTAGAGTGGGGTCGAAACTTGCAGCAGTGGCCCATCAAAGAGAATATAACAGAATCCAGAGTCTAACCAAAGTGACTTTAACAATGGCAAGAACACAATTCAAAATTATTTGACATACAAAACAAAACCAAAACACAGAAAACGCCACCAATTCCAAAGGGAAAAGTCAGTCAACATATGTCAGCTCATGCATCAAGGTGACTCCCCTGAAGCTACACCCATTAGATAAAGCCTTTAAAACAGACCCACAAGGTAGAAGTAAATGCACCTGAAATGAACAGAAGGAAAACACTTCTCAGTGGAGGAAAAACTAGTTTTTAAAAAGGAATTAAATGGAAATTTTAGAACTGAAAAGTATCCACTGAATATCTGAAATAAAAACACCTCCCATCTTACCCCCTTGCAGAGCTGCTGTGTGACCTGGCCATCGCCCACCACTCCAATCTCCTTTCTCTCACAGGAGAGACACAGGACGTTCTTCGTGTCCCTGAAACACCCAGAGCCTGCTGCCATCCCAAGAGCTCTTCTAATCCATTCCATTTGCTCCAAATGCCCTAGAGGTCTCCTGCCTCTCCACCCTTCAGTGCCCTCTTCCCAGCTGGAGCAGCACCCCAGGCATTCTCTACCCTCCTACCTCAATTTATCTTCTTCACCGGACTTAGCAATGCTTGGAGTTACGCTATTAACTTGTTTATATATTTACTGCGTGTCTCCACACCCCCCTCTCCACCCTCTCCCCCAGCACACACTGGCACATATACTCATTAGGGGCAATTACTCAATCCTGCTCACAGCTGGATCCAAAGTGCCTGCTGGAGTGGCATCACCCTGTAGTTAGCTGACTGACTGAAGTGATAATTAAATTGAAATCTAAATGATGTGTAGAATTAAGAAAGTAAAAGAAGGACAAGCATTCCAGAAAAAATGAAGAGCATGATTAAAGATTCTGCATTTCATAAAAGAGGAGGGGGTGTAATCAAAACATAGACAGAGACACGCAGCTTCAGAGATGTGCAGATCAAAACCATCACAAAATGCCACTTTCCATTCGTTCAACTGGCAAAAATGAAAAGGGCCACAATACCAATTTGGAGAGAATACACTGCTATAACCACATTGGAAATGAATTTGGCATTATCTTATAAGTTGAACATTTACATTTTCTGAGTCCTCATCAATTCTACTCTTAGGTATAGGTATATACTCAAAAAAAATTATAGGTGTTTACTGGATATATATATCAAAATGCTGTTATTAACACTGTATCCAAGAGCATAAACCTTGAGACAATCTGAAAACCCATCAAAGGAGATGTATGAATAAAACACTGTATATTTACACAATGAAATACTTTATAGCAGTGAAAATAAATGGACTACAACACCACTGCATAATATGAGTAAGTGTTAGCAATTTAATATTATATAAAAACAATTACTAGGATTATTACATATAGCTTAATGTCTCTGATATGCATTAAAACAAAATAAAAACAGGATTTCATAAGAAATGAGTGACTCTTTGCAACCCCATGGACTGTAGTCTACCAGGCTCCTCTGTCCATGGGATTTTCCAGGCAAGAATACCGGAGTGGGTCGCCATTTCCTTCTCCAGAGGATCTTCCCGACCCAGGGATCGAACCAGGTCTCCCATGTTGCAGGCAGACGCTTTATCGTCTGAGCCACCAGGGAAGTGTGAATACATCCACAAGCACACACAAAATAAATCTGTCATTTCCGTAGTGGAAGGAGCGAGACGGGGGCTGTGGGATGGGAGATGACGTAAGTTATTGTTAGAGTTCTAGTTTGAACTGGAGGTAAGCTCCTTGGCATTTATTACATTATCAACACAAACAAATAACGGGGACCACGGGCCATGCATGCACCCAGGAAGAGAAGCGTGGTGTGAACAACAGTTACAAACTAAAACGTTCACTTAGGTTGTGAACTAGGCAGAAATCTCTAGCACATTTACTTGATCAGTGTGTCCAACAAAGCTCTGCCAGTGACCACAGTGAGCTGCGCTCAAGTCTCACCTCCATGGATCAGGTTAAAGAGAATACTGACACTCCTTTTCCTAAAGTAGTTTTCAGCCACGAGTGTAAAGTTATACACTTCTTGTGAGTCTTGAGTCACTTGCCAATCACACCGGTTTCTGTGTTTACAAAGTGTCTTTTTCCCGGAAAATCTTAAAAAAAACACACACACACACACATAACAATTTCAGGGTTTACACTTTTGTCAACACAGATGTGCGTCCCTGAATCCCTTGGGGGACACGTTCAGTGGCTTTCAAACTATGTTCCACACAACAGCATCGATCCATCACCAGCAAATACTAACGATGAAAATACTGTTTCAAAAAACTTGATTTATGTGGTTAAATATGTAAGGATGAATTGCTGACTTCCCCTTGTGGGTTGTAAAAACTTTCCTTAGTTTACTATTTTGGGTACTCTTAAAAAGTTAGAGATTAGGTAGATCTATGGTGCTGGACAGGGAGGCCTGGCGTGCTGCGATTCATGGGGTCGCTAAGAGTCGGACGCAACTGAGCGACTGAACTGAACTGAACTGACATCACCATATGGAGTTATTTCACGTCAAGATTCACAACTAATGGTCTTATTATTTTTATGTTCCATTTTCCTTTCGCAAAACTTGGATAGAAAGTATTATATACCTGTGACCCCTTAAGGATTTCTTCCTGACCCTGGCAAGGCTGTCTGGAAATATTTGTTGAAAATTTTTGATATGTTGTCACAAGCACCTCAAACAAGGGAGAATCTGTGACTAATGGAACCAGAGCTCACTTACGATTCAAATAAAGTGTAGGAAGGCAGTCGAATCAAGCCAGTGTCATTCCCAGGATCCCAAGTACAGGTCAAAGTCTTCAGGTCCCGGGTTTCACAAGAAAAGTCCTTGGGCTCTTCAAGCACTTCTGTCCATACAAAGAAAAGGCAGATGGAACACTGAGCAGAACTGTTGAAACACACATGAAATGGAAAGCTCTCTTTGGCATCTGAGGCCACAGAGCTGCTCTGAACACTGAAAAGTTTACTTCAACAGAGGCCAGCTCATCAGCAGCTCCAGAAAGTCACATTCGGGTACCTCACCTTGGCCCCTTCTCCTTCCTTCCCTGGGGCTTTGCTGGGATGTCACCAGGGACAGTGGGAGTGATCGTATGAGTTCTGCACTGGTAGCCCCAGAGCTGGCCAGTGGACACTCAGCAGTCTGGCAACATGCAGACAAAATGAGCCAAGTGATGAATGAATGGAGTCAGTGTTGCCTGGTGTTCCATGTTGGATGCTGTGGCTTCGAGAGCCTGGGCTGTGCTTTGGAGGCCAGGAAGCCAGATCTGGGGAACCTGCTAACTTCAGCAGCTGAAGGCTGAGAGTTCTAAGGAATGTACGTGTGGCATCTCCAAGTCCCCGAGGCACCGCTGTTCTGAGACGACACACAAGGAGTCTGGGTGAGCAGGCGTCCAGGAGGCTGGAGATGGCCTGTGGCAGGGAAAGCAGGGAGGGAGGAGACACACGAGCGGGCCCACTGTGAGGGGGCGGGCGGAGGCTGCGAGACAACACAGGAGGCCACGGCAGGTCGGGGAGGGGGAGCACACACAGGTCGACGAGAGAGGTACAAGGCTGCCTCCTCTCCCCTTCACCACCCAGTTAAGGGCAGTAAAGGCCTCGTCTGCTGAAGTCCTGCATGTGCGGCCATTGATCATGCAGCCAGGCCCGTGTTCCTGTGATCCTCACAACAACCATTACTAGACCGGCTCACAAAGGGGGAAACTCGGCCAAGAGGGAGCACCCAGCCACGGGAAGAAGAGTCAAACCCGGGTCTTCTGACCACGACCTTGGCTGCCTCTCTAGGGCCATCCAGCCTGCAGCCTCTCTCCTCCCTGCCCCGCCATCCTGTGGTCATTCCAGCATGGCTCACACAAAGCAGGATATTTTCTCAGTGGTCCAGGTCATGACCTGAACTTTCTCCTTTTTATCACTCGATTTTCTAGGAATAAAATTTCAGTAAGCTCGAGAAAACAACAGGAAATCTGACAAGTATTGCTTCAGAATATCTTTGACAAAGACTCCCCTAGAAGGCTTGGAAAACAAAAGTCAACTGAGGCCACAAGTAGAAATCTTTCTTCTGGGAAAGAAGATTTGATCTCTTCCATGGGAAATGGGAAGAGGGGGTCACAGAGAATGGGTCCACTCACTTGAGACAAAAAGAACGATGCCCTCCGGATCACCTTGGCCCTTACAATAGAAATTGGTCCCAGTTGTCCTACGGAAAGAAACGTTCTTCAGCTCGAGTGCCCATACATTTTGATCAAGTTGTCTTCCATATGTCAGTTCACCTTCCAAATAACAGGGTATGTTATCTTGATGGTTCCTAGAAATGTAACAAATGGTGACATCGGAGCCCTCTTCCACCAGCTTATCTTTAGGGAAAACGTACAATGGATGATCTCCAAGTGAATTCTGGGCTGCAAGATAAGAGAAGACAGCTCAGTGAGACTTGGGCTCAAATTCAAACCAGTCCCCTCCTGTCTCACTCTCAATAGATAACCTGAGCTTTTTCTACCTCCTGGAGAAAATAGGAACCTAAAAATCTATAAAGTTTGTTGTGTGTAAAAAAGTCCTGTGTACCATCACTCTTATCGTTACAGGAACATCACTGCTCCGGCTTTCACTGCTGAGACAGCACAGTGACTGTCACCCTGTGGTCCTGTGAATGACCCTATTGTTGTCAGTGATCGGCTGGTTTCCAGGACAGCAGTAGCTGCTCTCTACTGATGCTAGCCATGTAGGAGGTCCCATGTTCAGTGCTTATGTATTTTCTCTCTTGTCATCCTTATCACCTTACAGCAATGGGACAGGCAGGATTGACCTCAAGTTCGCTCACCCTGCAAGTGGCAAAGCCAATTTCACACCCACCAGCTTCTGCCCAGCTCCCAAGCCACGTGTCCCTCATAAGCTCTAAATCATCCTGTCAATCACTCGTCTCCCAGCTTCTCCGAGGCCAGTCACCCAAGTATCTCCTTCACTTCTGTCTTCTTTCTGTACATCCCACCATCATCCTCCATGCCTGCAGCCTACCTCCTCTCCACTCGCTCCTCCACTCCCCAGGGAGCTGCCTCTGTCTATCACTAGGCTGTCATCACCCCCTGATCACCTCCTGCCCTTCAGTTTGGCTTCTGGCCCACCAGAGCTCTAAAATTGCCATCACTGAGGTCACCCAAGTGGAGTGGCCTGAGAGGCAGGATTTTGTTTTAAGGTCCCCAGGTGATTCTATGTGCAACCAGTTGAGAGCCAGTGCTTTGGGGATTAGGAATAATCAGCCTTGAAAGAAATCAAAGAAGACAGGAGCAGATGAAAAGATACACCCTGTTCTGAGATTGGAAGAATCAATATTGTCAAAATGACCACACTACCCAAGGCAATCTACAGATCCAATTCAATCCCTATCAAATTACCAATGGTATCTTTCACAGAGTTAGAACAAAAAAATTTGTGTGGAAACACAAAAGACCCTGAGTAGCCACAGCAGTCTTCAGACAGATAAGAGGAGCTGGAGGAAACAGGCTCCCTGCCTTCAGATTATACTACAAAGCTATAGTAATCAGCACAGTATGTCACTGGCACAAAAACAGAAACACAGATCAATGGAACAGGATCAAAGGCCCAGAAATAAACCCACTCACCTATGGTCAATTAATCTATGACAAAGGAGGCAAGAATATACAGTAGAGAAAAAACAGTCTCTTCAATAAGCAGTACTGAGAAAATGGGACAGCTACATGTAAAACAATGAAATTAAAACATTCTCTAACACCATTCATACTGTTTTCATACTGTTCATGGGGTTCTCAAGGCAAGAATACTGAAATGGTTTGCCATTCCCTTCTCCAGTGGATCACGTTTTGTTATAACTCTCCACCAGGACCCATCCATCATGGATGGCCCTACATGGCCTGGCTCATAGTTTCATTGAGTTAGACAAGGCTGTGGTCCATGTGATCAGATTGGTTAGTTTTCTGTGATCGTGGTTTTCAATCTGATGGAGAAGGATAAGAGGCTTATGGAAGCTTCCTGATGGGAGAGACTGAGGGGGAAACTTCTTCTGATGGGTGGGGCCAACCTCAGTAAATCTTTAATACAATTTTCTATTGAAGGGCAGGGCTGTGTTCCATCCCTGTTACTTGACCTGAGGTCAAACTATGGTGGAGGTAATGAAGATAACGGTGACCTCCTTCAAAAGGTCCCACGCAGGCACTGCTACACTCAGTGCCCTGAAGCCTGCAGCAGGCCACTGCTGACTCACACCTCCGCTAGAGACTCCCGGACACTCACGGGCAAGTCTGGGTCAGTCTCTTGTGGGGTCACTGTGCCTTTCTCCTGGGTCCTAGTATGTACAAGGTTCTGTCTGTGCCTGTTTCCCCAGTCCCCAGAACAGTATGGAAAGACAAAAAGAACACAGAAAGAGGAACTCCTCAGGTCGGTAGGTGCCCAGTATGCTACTGCAGGAGAGTGGAGAACTAACTCCAGAAAGAATGAAGGGATGGAGCCAAAGCAAAAATGACACCCAGCTGTGGATGGGACTGGTGATGGAAGTAAAGTCTGATGCTATAAAGAGCAATATTGCACAGGAACCTGGAATGTTAGGTCCACGGATCAAGGCAATTTGGAAGTGGTCAAACAGGAGATGGCAAGAGCGAACATGGAGATTTTAGGAATCAGCAAACTAAAATGGACTGGAATGGGTGAATTTAACTCAGATGACCATTATATCAACTACTGTGGGCAGGAATCCCTTAGAAGAAATGGAGTAGCCATCATAGTCAACAAAAGAGTCTGAAATGCAGTACTTGGATGCAATCTGAAAAATGCCAGAATAATCTCTGTTCATTTACAATACAAACCATTCAATATCACAGTAATCCAAGTCTATGTCCTGACCACTGAAGTTGAAGAATGCTGAAGAAGCTGAATGCTGAAGAAGCTGAATGCTGAAGAAGCTGAAGTTGAACAGTTCTATGGAGACCTACAAGACCTTCTAGAATACTCCCCCCCAAAAGATGTCCTTTTCATTACAGGGGCCTGGAATGCAAAAGTAAGAAGTCAACAGATACCTAGAGTAATGGGCAAATTTGGCCTTGGAGTATAGAATGAAGTAGGGCAAAGGCTAACAGAGTTTTGCCAAGAGAACACACTGGTCATAGAAAACACCCTCTTTGAACAACACAAGAGAAGACTCTACACATGGACATCACCAGATGATCATTACTGAAATCAGACTGATTATAATTTTTGCACTCAAAGATGGAGAAGCTCTACACAGCCAGCAAAAATAAGACTGGGAGCTGACTGTGGCTCAGATCATGAACTCCTTATTGCCAAATTCACACTTAAATTGAAGAAAGTAGGGAAAACTACTAGCCCATTCAGGTATGACCTAAATGAAATCCCTTATGACCATACAGTGGAAATGACAAATAGATTCAAGGGGCNACACACAAATAAACTCAAGATGGATTAAAGACCTAAATGAAGACCAGATACTATAAAATTCATAGAGGAAAACACTGGTAAGACACATTTTGACATAAATCACAGCAATATCTTTCTGGAACAGCCTCCTAGAGTAATGGAAGTAAAAATAAACAAATGGACTCAATTAAACTTAAAAGCTTTTACACAGCAAAGAACACCATAAACAAAAGAAAAAGCCAACCTACAGAACAGGAGGAAATATTTGCAAACGATGAAACCATCAAGAGATTAATTTCCAAAATATACAAATAGTTCATATGGCTCAATATGAAAAAACAAATAAGACAATGAAAAATGGACAGAAGACCTAAATAGACATTTCTCCAAAGAAGACAAACAGATGGCAAGAAAGCACACGAAAAGATGCTCAACATCACCAATTATTAGAAAAATGCAAATCAAAACTACAATGCAAAAGAAAAAAAACTACAATGAGGTATCACCTCACACCAGTCAGAATGGCCATCATCAAAAAGTTACAAATAATAAATGCTGAGAAGGTGTGGAGAAATAGGAGCCCTCCAACACTGTGGTGTAGCCACTGTAGAGAACTATATGGAGATTCCTTAAAAAACTAAAAATAGAGCTACTATATGATCCTGCAATCCCACTCCTGGGCATATACCTAGAGAAAACCATAATTTGAAAAGATCCCTGTGGGCCTATTTACAAATACCAAGGCATGGAACCAACCTAAATATCCATCAACAGAGAGATGGATAAAGAAAGTGTGGTGTGTGTATATATATATATATAAATATATAATTTTACTCAGCCATAAAAAAGAATGAAGTAATGCCATCTGCACAACATGGATGAACCTAGAGAGTATCACTGGAGAAGGAAATGGCAACCCACTCCAGTATCCTTGTCTGGAGAATTCCATGGACAGGGGAGCTAGTGGGCTGCTGTTCATGAGGTTGGACATGACTGAAGCGCCTTAGCAGCAGCAGCAGCAGCGAGGACCACACTAAGTGCAGAAAGCCAGACAAAGACAAATAGCATATGATATCACTTATATGTGACTCTAGAAGAAAAAATAATGACACAAATGAACTTATTTCCAAAACAGAGAGAGACTCACAGATACAGAAAACAAAACAAGGCAACGACGCATGGATACCAAAGGAGAAAGAAGAGTACAGGGAATGGATAAATTAGGAGTTTCAAGTTAACACATAAACATGACTGTGTATGAAACAGACAACCAACAAAGACCTAGTATACACAGGGAACTACCCTCGATATTATGTTACAACCTATCAGGGAAAAGAATCTGATAAAAATACACATAAATGTATAACTGAATCACGGTGCTAGTCACCTGAAATTTACATGATATTATAAATCAAGTATAATTTAATAAAAATTTTACAGGCATAATCAGCTTTTCTATCAATTTTTGGGTTAGTGTGGAGGTTANACAGGGAACTACCCTCGATATTATGTTACAACCTATCAGGGAAAAGAATCTGATAAAAATACACATAAATGTATAACTGAATCACGGTGCTAGTCACCTGAAATTTACATGATATTATAAATCAAGTATAATTTAATAAAAATTTTACAGGCATAATCAGCTTTTCTATCAATTTTTGGGTTAGTGTGGAGGTTACAATTTTGAGAAACCTCGTCCATTGTACCAAAGTTGTTGATAATGTTGTTCTTCCTCCTTCTGTTACTATCTTTTTAAACTCTCTCTTTTTTTTCTTTCTCTCTAAGTATGCCTCTCAGCAATAGGATGTGATGGTTCAGAGCATGGCCTATGGAGCTAGATTTTCCAGGTCAGAATTCTGGCGCCGCTACTTAGTGGCCTGATGACCTTAATTTTTTTTTTTTTAAGCTATTTGTGCCTCCACTTCCTCACCTGTAAAAAAGGGATGAGAATTATATGTATTTCCTAGGGGAGATGTGACAACTATATACATATAGTGTTGAAAGCAGCAACCAGGAAGCAGATTTTATTCTATTAGTATTAAACTAATTATTGGGTCTCTTGTGGGTTAAAGTGTTATCGGTCTGAGATAAACTTGCATCAATACTTAGCTAAGGAATGGTTCTCTTGGTAGGAATTCCAGATAATCTATCAAGGTATATAGTTGAGAGCATCAGATGCCATTGCTTTACAGCTAACCTGTAGCTTAGCTGAAGCATACGAAATTGCAAAGAATGCTAAATTTTAATTACAACAAAATAACCAAAATTAAGAGATATTTAAAACACAATGACCCATGAATTCATTACTCAAAAGAAGAATTACTTCCAGTTTTCCATATTTCCCTCCCTTATCTCTACATTAGGGGTTGGCAAGCTATGGCCCATGGGCCAACTCCAGCCACCATGTTTTTTGTAAATACAGTTTTATTGGAACACAACCATTCATTTACACACTGCCTATGACAGCTCCCATGCTACAATGGTGGAAGTGAATAGCCCCGATAGAGAATGTAGGGTTATAAAATCTGAAATATTTCCTATCTTGTCCTCGATAGAAAAAGCTTCCCCAATTCTGCTCTAGTTGAATACACATTTTGTGTTGTTCTAATAAAAACATATGTACAATTTATATGTTGCTTTGTTCACTTAGCATTCTATAATGTACATACTTCACACGTATGGAAAATGAATGCTACATTGTCTGAATTTGCATAATTATCTCAATGAATAAATTCAGCAGGTTAATCTTCAGACCTCTATCTGTCTTCCAGTGGCAAGTTTCACATCCATGCTTTTGGGGTCCAAAGCATATATGCTGTCATGTCTGACTCTTTGTGGACCCCATGGACTGTAGCCTGCCAGGTTCCTCTGTCCATGGGATTTCCCAGGCAAGAATATTAAAATCCTGAGATCTCTATCTCCCAGTGGCAATCTCACATTCGTGATTTTTAGATCCAGTAGGAGCCAAATATAAATAATGCTGGTGTCTACCTGGAGCTCCTCAATAAGGACTTCTACCATTTGACTACTGATCTCCAAGAAATATTAGATAGTAACCCCCCTCACTCTTTTACAGGCTCACTTCTTACCATCTGCTTTCTCCCATGAACTCCAATTACTCCAGAACCTGGGTGCAGGAACCCTGGCATCATCCACCATAGTCCTCATTCTTACAAAGTGTATGGCACATTCCAAAGGGAGCTCAGATTCCCAGCTCCAGCGCAGGACTTGGTTCTGCTTCACAGTGGTGCTGTAGTTCTCCTAGAAATAAAGAGAAAAACTTGGAAGCATATAGCCATGCAGTCCTGAAAAATGGCTTGGCTGGACTTCTCCTAAAGCACACACCTAAGAGTCTACTATAACTCCAGGATATGGACAAGCTCAGTCTGTTTCCAGTCAGCCAGCTCCTGTGCTCTGATGGTACCGCAAGGAACAGCGAGGAATAGCCTCCTGCCTATTGAAAACTTGGCTCCCAATCTCTTTGGGCCTCCAGTTCCAGGGGGATCACATGAACTAAGTGAGAGAGAGAACAGACACTACTTGAGTCTTGGGGGAAAAGATCTGAGAAAGAAGGTGTACACACAGTTCTGGTCACAAGAGCATGCTGAGAAAATTCTTGCAAACTAGAGAATTAATTGAGGTACCTTTTAAAAATAAGCAAGATTGATAAGAATTTTCTAATATTCATCAGATCAAACCTCAGTAGAGCTGGCAGTCCTTCATGGTACCCAGGAGTTCCACTGTCACCCAGAAGTTAATAGATCACTTGCCATGATCCCCTTGGTTTTTGTCTTGTCTTTTCAGATGTGGGGGCCACATGGACCACACTGCCTTCCTTGAGCTCCAACCTTCACAGTCTTTAGTACCCAGAGATGTCAACGACATAGGCAGAACTTACATTGTGCTCTTGGGAAGCTTGTCCAGGCCGAAATGTAATTTGCTTTTCCTGCATAGATTTTAGTCTTCATCTTTCTAAAACACTGGTGTTTTCATTCTTAAATTCAATAAACTTCAATGGCTCCTTTTACGCTTTACCCTGTCATCCAAGGCCATTTGCTGTCTGACTCCAACCTGCTTCTCCCTTGAAGGACTCTTCTCTCAAGAACCAGTGGTTTGCCCCCATGCTGCTGGACCAGCTTTGTGCCTTTACATCTCAGTGTATCCTCATGTCATGTCCCCACCCCCATCCCCCCACTCTGAATTGGGAATCAGTCTCAATCTTCCAGCCGGTTATACCCATCTCCATGAAGCTTTCCTTATTCTTCCCTCTGGTTTCTTCCCATCCCCACTTCTCCCCAAGCTCCCCTGCATGTGGCCGTTGTTGTTCAGTTGCTAAGTCGAGTCCAGTTCTTTGTGGCCCCATGGACTGCAGCAAGCCAGGCTTCCCTGACCTTCACTATCTCTGGGGTATGCTCAAACTCATGTCCACTGTCTTGGTAAGGCCACCCAACCACCTCATCCTCTGTTGCCCACTTCTCTTCCTGCCTTCAGTCTTTCCCAGCATCAGGGTCTCTTCCAATAAGTTGGCTCTTCGCATCAGGTGGCTGAAGTATTGGAGTTTCAGCTTCAGCATCAGTCCTTCCACTGATTATTCAGGGTTGATTTCCTTTAGGATTGACAGGTTTGATCTCTTTGTTGTCCAAGTGACTCTCAAGAGTCTTCTCCAGCACCACAATTCAAAAACATCAATTCTTTGGCACTCAGCCTTCTCTATGGTCCAACTCTCACATCCATACATGACTACTGGAAAAATAATAACTGTGACTATACGGACCTTTGTTGATAAAGTGATGTCTCACCTTCTTTCTTTCTCTTTTTTAACTTTTTATTTTGTGTTCGGGTACAGTCAATTAACAATGTTGAGGTAGTTGCGGGTGAATAGTGAAGGGACTCAGACATACATACATATGCATCTATCCGTTCTCCCCCAAACCCTCCCTCCCAAACTTCCTTATCTCTTGTAACAGTTTTTAAAGTCTACTCTGTCTGATACGATTATTGCTACTCCCACTTTCTTTTGATTCCAATTTGCCTGGAATATCTTTTTTCCATCCCCTTTTAGTCTATATGTATCCTTCAGTTCAGTTAATTTGCTCAGTCATGTCTGACTCTTTGCGATCCCATGAATTGCAGCACGCCAGGCCTCCCTGTCCATCACCAACTCCCGGAGTTCACTCAAACTCACATCCATCGAGTCGGTGATGCCATCCAGCCATCTCATCCTCTGTCGTCTCCTTCTCCTCCTGCCCACAATCCCTTTCAGCATCAGAGTCTTTTCCAATGAGTCAACTCTACGCATGAGGTGGCCAAAGTACTAGAGTTTTAGCTTTAACATCATTCCTTCCAAAGAACACCCAGGACTGATCTCCTTTAGAATGGACTGGTTGGCTCTCCTTGCAGGCCAAGGGACTCTCAAGAGTCTTCTCCAACACCACAGTTCAAAAGCATTAATTCTTCGGTGCTCAGCTTTCTTCACAGTCCAACTCTCACATCCATACATGACCACTGGAAAAACCATAGCCTTGACCTTTGTTGGCAAAGTAATGTCTCTGCTTTTGAATATGCTATCTAGGTTGGTCATAACTTTCCTTCCAAGGAGTAAGCGTCTTTTAATTTCATGGCNTTGAGCTCCAACCTTCACAGTCTTTAGTACCCAGAGATGTCAACGACATAGGCAGAACTTACATTGTGCTCTTGGGAAGCTTGTCCAGGCCGAAATGTAATTTGCTTTTCCTGCATAGATTTTAGTCTTCATCTTTCTAAAACACTGGTGTTTTCATTCTTAAATTCAATAAACTTCAATGGCTCCTTTTACGCTTTACCCTGTCATCCAAGGCCATTTGCTGTCTGACTCCAACCTGCTTCTCCCTTGAAGGACTCTTCTCTCAAGAACCAGTGGTTTGCCCCCATGCTGCTGGACCAGCTTTGTGCCTTTACATCTCAGTGTATCCTCATGTCATGTCCCCACCCCCATCCCCCCACTCTGAATTGGGAATCAGTCTCAATCTTCCAGCCGGTTATACCCATCTCCATGAAGCTTTCCTTATTCTTCCCTCTGGTTTCTTCCCATCCCCACTTCTCCCCAAGCTCCCCTGCATGTGGCCGTTGTTGTTCAGTTGCTAAGTCGAGTCCAGTTCTTTGTGGCCCCATGGACTGCAGCAAGCCAGGCTTCCCTGACCTTCACTATCTCTGGGGTATGCTCAAACTCATGTCCACTGTCTTGGTAAGGCCACCCAACCACCTCATCCTCTGTTGCCCACTTCTCTTCCTGCCTTCAGTCTTTCCCAGCATCAGGGTCTCTTCCAATAAGTTGGCTCTTCGCATCAGGTGGCTGAAGTATTGGAGTTTCAGCTTCAGCATCAGTCCTTCCACTGATTATTCAGGGTTGATTTCCTTTAGGATTGACAGGTTTGATCTCTTTGTTGTCCAAGTGACTCTCAAGAGTCTTCTCCAGCACCACAATTCAAAAACATCAATTCTTTGGCACTCAGCCTTCTCTATGGTCCAACTCTCACATCCATACATGACTACTGGAAAAATAATAACTGTGACTATACGGACCTTTGTTGATAAAGTGATGTCTCACCTTCTTTCTTTCTCTTTTTTAACTTTTTATTTTGTGTTCGGGTACAGTCAATTAACAATGTTGAGGTAGTTGCGGGTGAATAGTGAAGGGACTCAGACATACATACATATGCATCTATCCGTTCTCCCCCAAACCCTCCCTCCCATACTTCCTTATCTCTTGTAACAGTTTTTAAAGTCTACTCTGTCTGATACGATTATTGCTACTCCCACTTTCTTTTGATTCCAATTTGCCTGGAATATCTTTTTTCCATCCCCTTTTAGTCTATATGTATCCTTCAGTTCAGTTAATTTGCTCAGTCATGTCTGACTCTTTGCGATCCCATGAATTGCAGCACGCCAGGCCTCCCTGTCCATCACCAACTCCCGGAGTTCACTCAAACTCACATCCATCGAGTCGGTGATGCCATCCAGCCATCTCATCCTCTGTCGTCTCCTTCTCCTCCTGCCCACAATCCCTTTCAGCATCAGAGTCTTTTCCAATGAGTCAACTCTACGCATGAGGTGGCCAAAGTACTAGAGTTTTAGCTTTAACATCATTCCTTCCAAAGAACACCCAGGACTGATCTCCTTTAGAATGGACTGGTTGGCTCTCCTTGCAGGCCAAGGGACTCTCAAGAGTCTTCTCCAACACCACAGTTCAAAAGCATTAATTCTTCGGTGCTCAGCTTTCTTCACAGTCCAACTCTCACATCCATACATGACCACTGGAAAAACCATAGCCTTGACCTTTGTTGGCAAAGTAATGTCTCTGCTTTTGAATATGCTATCTAGGTTGGTCATAACTTTCCTTCCAAGGAGTAAGCGTCTTTTAATTTCATGGCCGCAATCACCATCTGCAGTGATTAGGTAAGGCCTAATCTCAACTACTGTCAGTAGTTGGTGGCATTTCATTAGTGGTCAAGCCCCTGACGTGAATATGGTACCATAGAAGTAGGGGCTGGGCTTTATTCTTCTTCTTGGACCACAGCTCCAAGCACCAATGAGCCTCAGTGGGATGCCTGCTTTCTGCCCTCATAGCTGTAAGACAAGGACAACAGATACCTTGCCCTTCCCGGGGAAAACTGAGTTTGCATCCACTTTGTAAGGGCCAATGGCAAGTCCTCCAGTGAAGAAAAGGGGGCAATACATGAGTCACACGCCACCTGGAGCTGCCAAACTTGGAGGCCTTCCCTCCACTACACCTTCCCCTCCCCCAGCAATCAGCCTTATATGGTGCCCTTGGCAGAACCAAACACTATTCTGAAGGAGAACTGCTTAGTCCACCAGAAGGGCATCTAATCATGCATGTCCTTTGCCACTCTAAGCAGAACTCCCATTTGTAAAATGCTTCCATTATTTCAGTTTATGGTATTCCTATCCCTATAAAGGGCTTCCCTGGTGTCTCGGGGGGTAAAGAATCCACCTGCATTGCAGGAGACCCCAGTTTGATTCCTGAGTCAAGAAGATCCCCTGGTTCGATTCCTGGGTCAAGAAGATCCCCTGGAGCAGGGATAGGCTGTCCACTCCAGTATTCTTGGGCTTCCCTGGTAGCTCAGATGGTAGAGAATCTGCCTGCAATGTGGAAGACCTGGGTTCAATTCCTGGGTTGGGAAGATCCCCCGGAGGAGGGCATAGCAACTCACTGTAGTATTCTTGCCTGGAGAATCCCTATGGACAGAGGAGCCTGGCGGGCTACATCCTTGGGGTCACAAAGAGTCCGACATGACTGAGCGATCGAGCACACACAGCTATCCCTATAAAACATTGTTTTTAACAAGTTTTGTGGTCCTGACCCATGCAACTTTTACTATGAAATGTGCACAGTCTTGGGTACAATCTTGGCTGTTAGTCAATCAGTGATCTTGCTATAATACGAACATTATAGCAGTCATGGTGACCTTGCTATAATGTGAACAAGCCACAGGCTGGATTTCGCCTCCTGTATCCCTCAGGAATTCAGTCACTGCTCTCCTCCCATTCCTATCACCTACTCCAGGCCCCTCTCCTCTGGACCAACCCCACTGCTCAATTCACACTGGTCACACTTCACCTCCTCCAGTTCTCCCAACTTCTCCCCACTGTGGAGCCAGAGTGGTTTTAATCAGATCTCATCACTCTGAAGGGGTGATCTCATCACCCCTTCTCACTGTTCCCAGTATAAAAAGGTGTACACCTGAGCATGACCCCCAGAGTTGCATGTTGTCTGGCCCTGTCCTGCCCACCCCACGTGCCCCATGCTTTCAAGCCTGAAAGCTCCCAGCCCCTGGCTCCCAGCCCCAGGGCCTCTGCTCACTCCAACTGGATCTTCCTGGAACATTCTTATCCATGCTCCATGCTAAATTAGCTTCTAATCTTCTTTCCTACTTTGACTCCAACTGCCCTTCCTCCAAGCTGCTAGAGAAGGTCAGGCCTAATCTCAACCCATAGCCCACTGTCAGCAACCTGCACGCCTCACATCTAGGACGCTTTAACTTTGTGATCATCTCCTTAGTTTTGCTCAGCATTGATAGCCCCACGCCTTGAACAAGACCTAAGCCCACAGTCTAAAACTATGTGCTAAATGATTTCATCAGTTCATTAATATGTCATGAGCTCTGTTTTTCCCAGACCCTCTTTGTGTAGATTCTGTCTAACCACAAAGTTGTGCTTTGTGGTCTTTATAACCACAAAGGAGGAGATAAAAGTTTCCTTGAATGCATCAATTCAGTGACTTTGAAAAATGTGATGACTTGTGTTTGGGCTGTTTTCATTCATTGAAGTGGCAAGTTTAATTTGGCTCTGGCAGACATCAGTAAGTCATGAAAGACTGGCATTTACATGATGCCCAAGTGAAGTCACTGATCCATTCCCAAGAAGTGAGCTTATTCCTCCCTGATTCAAGCTCCAGGCCTCCTTCCAAGCTTGAGTGGTTACTCTACTCTGCTTTCCCCTGCCATGGACGGAACCATACAGCATGTGACTAGAAAGGCCAGGGTGAGACTACGCAGTGAGTTCTGAGTGCTCGGCACCAGCCAGGATCCAGCTCAGAGTCCCTGGACCAGCTGCAAGCACCTGGGTCAAGACACTTGTCCTTTGGTTTACTTGTTATTTAGTTGCTAAGTCACGTCCAACTCTTTGTGACACCATGAACTGCAGCACACCAGGTTCCTCTGTCTTCCAGAGTTTGCTCACACTCATGCCCACTGAGTCCGACCCGGTCACCCCCATTCTCCTTCTGCACTCAATCTTTCCCAGCATCAGGTTCTTTTTCAGTGAGTCGGCTCTTAGCATCAGGTGGCCAAAGTACTGGAGTTTTATCTTCAGCATTAGTCCTTCCAGTGAATATTTAGGGTTAATTTCCTTCAGGATGGACTGGTTTGATCTCCTTGCAGTCCAAAGGACTCTGAAGAGTCTTCTCCAGCACCACAATTTGAAAGCATCGATTCTTTGGTGTTCAGCCTTTTTTATGGTCCAGCTCTCACATCCATACATGACTACTGGAGAAACCATAGATTTGACTAGACAGATCTCTGTTGGCAAAGTAATGCAGTCTAGGTTTGTCACAGTTTTTCTTCAAGGAGCAAGTACCTTTAACTTCATGGCTGCAGTCACCATCCACAGTGATTTTGGAGCTTTTTCCCCATCTATTTGCCTTGTTTTATTTATTTATAATATACATTTAATTTAATATAAATTTATAAATTTAACATAAATAAATATATTTATTTATTATTATCCATTGGCTTATTTGGGAACACACAATCGGAGCCACGAGAACAGAAAGCTGCTCCTTCTCAGCACGAGTAAGGTTGCATTTCAGGGACCTGCCCTATGAAGGGAGATTATGGTCCAGATAGAAGCAGTCTCTCTCAGCTGGCCTTCTGAACCTTAAGTGGAGGGGACCTTAGGTCTGTCCTTGACTGTAGACCCAAGAGGTTCAGACAACAGCTTCTCATGGCATCATCTGTTCTGGGATGCATGGTAACTGATGACAGGGAAAGACTGTGTGTGGCCATAACCCCCATGTGGAGCCCAGGGCTCCAGTCAGAAACAGAGCTGCCTGGAGAGGGGCTGTTCCTTCCTTGGCTATGGAGGGTCCTACACCACCTAAGCCCAGCAGGCAAAGGGAGAGAGTTCTGTGTGTGCGTGGTCAGGGGTAGGTCATTGCGGGTTTTCTGAAACTGTCCCCTTGGTGTTGCTGTGTGTGTCCTGGACTATCTTCTCAACGGTGCTGCAAACAATTCAAGTCAAAGCTGATTTTTCTTTACCTGTTCCTGGCATCTGGCATAGGCAGGTGTGATTATCTTTTGTCAAATGAATAAGGGACAAAAAAAAAAAAGAAAAAAGCAGCATCACAAACCTTTCTGTGCCCTAGGGATCAGGCTGGGCTGGATGTTATGGGAATCATGTAATGGACAAGGCAAAAATCCACCCTCAAACACCTCCAGCCTTGGTGGGTTACAAGTAGATTTCAGCAGCAAGAAACCTACTTAGCAAGAAAGAAAAAGGTTTCTCTTTTTACCTTGAAAAGAGAACTAGTACTTGAATCAAAGGTCTAAACAGATGTGAACAACTGTCAGTTCAGGCTTTCCCACCATTATTTTCTTTACTATGGTAACAAAAAGAACTATCTTTTAGAAGAATAAAGAATGGGATCCACCTGGTCTGTGGTTAATATTACTTTCACTAATGGGGTTAAGTGCTAGTTTCCCACAAATTCCTTTAGCCCTCTACTCGAATTTCTTTTCCCTAGCCAATTCTTAGTCTCAACATGACCTCTGTTCAATGCTGTGCTAGGCCCAAATCAACAAGTGTATCCATAGATAACACAAAAAATATGAAAAAACAAAAAGTATCCCTGTGAAAGGGATAGAAGGAGGAAGGGCTGGGGAGGGACTAGCTGTATACAAGCCTTGATGTTGTATGCAATCTAGAAAAATGGTACAGATGAACACACTTGCAAAGCAGAAATAGAGACAGATGGAAAGAACAAACATATGGACACCAAGGGGGAAAGCGGGGGGGAATGAATTGGGAGACTGGAATTGACATATATATACATCCTACATATAAATACATAGCGAACAAAACCCCGTAGGACAGGGAACTCTACTCAGTGCTCTCTGATGACCTAAATGGGAAGGGGATGCAAAAAAGAGAAGATATATGCATACGTATAGCTGGCTCACTCTGCTATACGGCAGAAACGGATACAACATTGTAGAGCAATTAAACTATATCTCAATAAATGTTTCTTAAGAAAATAAAAACCAGGGAATACAATGTAAGTGTTTCTCCGATCTGTGTCTCCTGGCCTGTAGTCCTAACAAACTCCAAATAAACTACTGTTTTTGGCCTTACAAAAAAAAAGGAACATCAAATAACTCTTCAGGTAGGGAGCTGCCCTTTGAGGGATAGATTTACAGACCTGGTTTCAACCGTAAATCAATAGTCAGAACGATATTTAGGCCACTCATTCAGATCTCAGAGGTGATGATGATGGATCATAAAAGTACCTGGAACCTTTAAAGTTAGTGACCTTTATGCTTTACTAAAGGAACTGACAATCTGGGTCCCTGTATCCATGCCTCCACTGCCTGAGAGAACAGCGGCTGTCCACTAGCAAATAGAGGTCCCCAGCAATAAAACATCCATATTTCACTTCCCTCTAGGCAAATTCTGTTTCCCTACAGTGAGAAAATATTTCACTGTCCTTCAACCTCCCATGATAATAAATGATCATGATGTAGGCATAGATTACTAGGGCTCCCTGGACCACAAATGGCCATTGAAAGAAACCACCAAAGTGCCCCAATACAGCAAATGGGAAAGCCTCAGGCAAAACAGACATAACCATGACTTAAACCAGACTAAAGAACATCAACCTCAAATAATTCAAAGGCAAAAAGAGTGTGAGTTCAGGATTTTCTTAATTTAATTTGCTATAGAAAAAGGCACATGTGAGGAAACAAAGGACACGGTAAGTTACTCTCCGACAAGGTCCATGGAAGACCTCTTTGCTGGGTAGAAGAGAAAATGCTAAAACGTTTTCTTCCTCGTTTATTTCAGCACAGTATTAGTAAAGAAACTGCCTGAGAGCCATATTGACATGAGAATTGCCAAACTATTACATCTGATTTAGGAAAATCTTTGGTAGGCAGAGAAAGAAGAAGGAAGAGGAATAAGATGGTTGATCATGGATTTTTGGAACCCAGTCTTCACAAGGATAGACCCCAACAGCTTTCATAGAGAACAGAGAAGAACTGAGAAAATGATCTATTTTTATAGCACAACCCACCCAACCTACCAAACTAAAATTGTCATGGTAATTTGTCCCGGATCCTCTTAACTAAAAACACAGAACTGTGATTATTTAGAACTGTTCTGAGTTGCTAAAATGATTCCAGATTGGGATTTTGGGGAAGATGTCATGAAAGACAAGTCATGGTGTTAGAAAAGGATTTTTAAAACACTGAGCCAAGAACAAAAATACTTACCATCCAGATGACATTGGATGCTTTAAATCTACTGATCTGTATCTGAAAAACCATTTTTAATTCCTCATGATAATCAAGGCTGTGGACAGTCCATTGTAAATGCAAACACTGCTTTGCAGAATTGATGGAAACGTTCAGTGATTCAGGAGTTAATGGTAAAGGTTCAGACAAGACTGAAAGACGAAAACACGATATGGAGTAACATTTAATAAGCGTATGATTGAATAATCACAGGTAATTAAACTGTTCAGTATCATCATTGTTTAGCTTTGGAAAACATTGCTCACACATACACTCTAGAATTAGACACTGAACAGCTGGAGGGAATTTAGAAATCACTCAGCAGATGAAGAAATTAAGCTCTAGATGAATGAAATGAGTTGCTCAATGATACACAGCAAATTAATATATTGACAGTTACACAAAATAAATAAAGGATGCTTTATGGAACAATCTAAATAGTTTAGAAATTTATAACAAGGCTGAATAAACAAAGAGGGCTTTTTGCTATAAATTTCATATTTCTGGACATCTAAAATGAATATTTTATGAACTGTTTCATAGTTTACGGGACTTCCCTGGCAATCTAGTGGTTAAGACTTTGTCTTCCAGTGCAGGGGATGTGGGTTCAACCCCTGGTTGAGGAGCTAAGATCCCATATGCTTTGTGGTCAAAAAAACCCAAACAAATATTTCATAGTTTATGAAATAAATGGTATCCTAATCTCTCTGGATGAGTTTAGACACCTAGTGTGAAATGAAATAACGGTGACAAGGTTTCTATCTCAAGGAAGGAAACTAGTGGAGAGACACAAGAGACTTCTACGAAATAATGAGTGATTGCAAGTTTAGAGTGTTTAACAGTGGGATAGAGTCTGTCACCATATGACCCAGTAATTTCATTCCTACGTATATATTCAAACATGGGACAGATTTGCTGAGGTCAGTGAGCTGGAAAACAGCTCAGAGAAAGGATTTGCCCTGATGGAGTGAGTGGGATCACTGCTAATGCTGGGAGAAGAACAAAACATCACTTTTTACATAAGTAGAGGAAATGCCATACAGATTCAAAAAGAATTGTGTATTGTTGAATCAACAGGCTTCACTGGTTGGTTTGAGGCCATCTAAAGTACACTGGAGAAGGAAATGGCAACCTACTCCAATACTCTTGTCTGGAAAATCCCATGGATGGAGCAGCCTGGTAGGCTACAGTCCATGGGGTTGCAAAGAGTCGGACACGACTGAGCGACTTCAAAAGTCACTTAACTTAAAGTACACTGGGAATGGTGCAAAGTTATTGAAAAGATGAAGAGTGCATTGATAAAAATCAACTGGCAGCTGATGGTTCATGGTGGAGCACATATCTTTTTAGCATTCATTTTTCTAGTTCTTTGGGGATTTCCCCCTAGTGATCTGAGACTCTCTGGCACCTAGTTTAAATGGTAGGAGATTATCTTCTTTTGAGAATAAAAATGGCATGAATCTAACTGTCATTCTACATGTGCTGCTTTTCTCACGCTGTGGGCCTGTGCTTGCTCAGTCGTGTCCAACTCTTTGTGACCTCATGGGCTGTAGCCCCCCAGGGTCCTCTGGCCATGNCACAAGGATAGACCCCAACAGCTTTCATAGAGAACAGAGAAGAACTGAGAAAATGATCTATTTTTATAGCACAACCCACCCAACCTACCAAACTAAAATTGTCATGGTAATTTGTCCCGGATCCTCTTAACTAAAAACACAGAACTGTGATTATTTAGAACTGTTCTGAGTTGCTAAAATGATTCCAGATTGGGATTTTGGGGAAGATGTCATGAAAGACAAGTCATGGTGTTAGAAAAGGATTTTTAAAACACTGAGCCAAGAACAAAAATACTTACCATCCAGATGACATTGGATGCTTTAAATCTACTGATCTGTATCTGAAAAACCATTTTTAATTCCTCATGATAATCAAGGCTGTGGACAGTCCATTGTAAATGCAAACACTGCTTTGCAGAATTGATGGAAACGTTCAGTGATTCAGGAGTTAATGGTAAAGGTTCAGACAAGACTGAAAGACGAAAACACGATATGGAGTAACATTTAATAAGCGTATGATTGAATAATCACAGGTAATTAAACTGTTCAGTATCATCATTGTTTAGCTTTGGAAAACATTGCTCACACATACACTCTAGAATTAGACACTGAACAGCTGGAGGGAATTTAGAAATCACTCAGCAGATGAAGAAATTAAGCTCTAGATGAATGAAATGAGTTGCTCAATGATACACAGCAAATTAATATATTGACAGTTACACAAAATAAATAAAGGATGCTTTATGGAACAATCTAAATAGTTTAGAAATTTATAACAAGGCTGAATAAACAAAGAGGGCTTTTTGCTATAAATTTCATATTTCTGGACATCTAAAATGAATATTTTATGAACTGTTTCATAGTTTACGGGACTTCCCTGGCAATCTAGTGGTTAAGACTTTGTCTTCCAGTGCAGGGGATGTGGGTTCAACCCCTGGTTGAGGAGCTAAGATCCCATATGCTTTGTGGTCAAAAAAACCCAAACAAATATTTCATAGTTTATGAAATAAATGGTATCCTAATCTCTCTGGATGAGTTTAGACACCTAGTGTGAAATGAAATAACGGTGACAAGGTTTCTATCTCAAGGAAGGAAACTAGTGGAGAGACACAAGAGACTTCTACGAAATAATGAGTGATTGCAAGTTTAGAGTGTTTAACAGTGGGATAGAGTCTGTCACCATATGACCCAGTAATTTCATTCCTACGTATATATTCAAACATGGGACAGATTTGCTGAGGTCAGTGAGCTGGAAAACAGCTCAGAGAAAGGATTTGCCCTGATGGAGTGAGTGGGATCACTGCTAATGCTGGGAGAAGAACAAAACATCACTTTTTACATAAGTAGAGGAAATGCCATACAGATTCAAAAAGAATTGTGTATTGTTGAATCAACAGGCTTCACTGGTTGGTTTGAGGCCATCTAAAGTACACTGGAGAAGGAAATGGCAACCTACTCCAATACTCTTGTCTGGAAAATCCCATGGATGGAGCAGCCTGGTAGGCTACAGTCCATGGGGTTGCAAAGAGTCGGACACGACTGAGCGACTTCAAAAGTCACTTAACTTAAAGTACACTGGGAATGGTGCAAAGTTATTGAAAAGATGAAGAGTGCATTGATAAAAATCAACTGGCAGCTGATGGTTCATGGTGGAGCACATATCTTTTTAGCATTCATTTTTCTAGTTCTTTGGGGATTTCCCCCTAGTGATCTGAGACTCTCTGGCACCTAGTTTAAATGGTAGGAGATTATCTTCTTTTGAGAATAAAAATGGCATGAATCTAACTGTCATTCTACATGTGCTGCTTTTCTCACGCTGTGGGCCTGTGCTTGCTCAGTCGTGTCCAACTCTTTGTGACCTCATGGGCTGTAGCCCCCCAGGGTCCTCTGGCCATGGGATTCTCCAGGCAAGAATACTGGAGTGGGTGGCCATTCCCTCTTCCAGGGGATTTTCCTGACCCAGGGATGGAACCCACATGTCCTGCGTTAGAGGGCAGATTTTTTTTCCCTGAGTCACCTGGGAAGCCTGTATTTTTCTCACAGGGAGGTAAAAAATAACAGTAAAAATAAGACTGAGCATATAAAGTTTGTCAGGCATGGTGCTAGGTACTTTGCATATTTTTTCTCATGAAATGCCCATTGTAAAACTGAGACAGTCACTTTTTTATAGATGAGAAAACTCAAGTTCGATAGCTTAAACAATGTACACAAAGCGACATGGAACTTAAGAATGGATCTCTGTAATACCAAGCCTTTATCACACCGCTCCCTAACTGTGAAGGCAGGAACATCTTGCCCAATCAAAGGCCACATGGACTGGAATGTCCGAGAAATGTGGCTCCTTATCATCTGTGGATACAGATGGGGCTCTGGACCTAGCCAGAAAAGTTGATAAGTATTCTTGGTGGATACAAGCATGAAGTTTTCCATGTTAATGGTCCACCTGATAGACAGCTTCAGGATCTAAGTAAGGTTTTACCCTCAGAGTTTAGAAAAAAAAAAAAATTCAGAAACTTCATTCTATGGAAGCAAAGTTAACAAGAATGGCCATAAAAATCCAAGTTATTAGCCATCAATGACTATTTTTGCAGAAAGATACCCGTCCTTTGTGAATTTTATAGATCAGATGTTGGGAATGGTTAGGATTCCAATTAGAATCTTGGTCTGGACTCCCATGACCTTGGATTTGGCATTGGGTCCCTAGATATGGTGCCAAAGCATGAGTCAAAAAAGAAAATAAAAGACAAAGGGAACTTTATCAAAATTAAAAACTTCTGTGCATCTAAGGACATTGTCAAAAGGGTGGAAAGAAAAACTAAAAATGGAGAAAATATTTTGCAAATCACTCATCTAGTATCCAAAATTCATAAAGAACTCTGACAACTCAACAGCTAAAAGACAAACAACTCTATTTTAAAAACAAATGACTTGAATAGGCATTTCTCCAAAGATGTACAAACGGCCAATAAGCACATGAAAAGACGTTCAACATCATTAATCATTAAGGAAACGAAGATCAAAACCATAATGAGATACTATCTTATACTCACAAGGAGGGTTATAATTTAAAAACTGGAAATAAGCATCAGTGAGCATGTGGAGAAATTAAAACCTTTGTATATCAAGGCGGGAGTGTAAAAAGACTTCGGAACTGAAGAAAACATTTTGAAAGTTCCTCACAACGTTAAAATCACCATATGACCCAATAATTTCATTCCTACGTATATATTCTAAAGAACTGCAAGACTTAAATATTTGTACACAAATGTTTGTAGCAGCACTATTCACAATAGCAAAAAGGTGACAACAACCCAAATGTCCACCAGCAGATGAATGGACAAACATATCGTGGTATATTCATAAGCTGAAACACAAGAGAAGACTCTACACATGGACATCACCAGATGGTCCAAAGCAAAATCAGATCGATTCTATTCTTTGCAGCCAAAGATGGAGAAGCCCTATAAAGACAGCAAAAGAAGACCAGGAGATGATTTTGGCTCAGATCATAAACTCCTTATGGCAAAATTCAGACTTAAATTGAAGAAAGTAGGAAAAACCACTAGACCATTTTGGTACAAACTAAATCAGATCCCTTACGATTATACAGTGGGAGTGACAGATTCAAGGGGTTAGATCTGATAGAGTACCTGAAGAACTATGGATGGAGATGTCTGACATTGCACAGGAGGCAGTGATCAAGACCATCTGCAAGAAAAAGAAATGCAAAAAGGCCAAATGGTTGTCTGAGGAGGACTTAGAAATAGTTGAAAAAAGAAGAGAAGCTAAAGGCAAAGAAGAAAAAGAAAGATATACCCATCTGAATGCAGAGCTCTAAAGAATAGCAAAGAGAGATAAGAAAGCCTTCCTCACTGATCAATGCAAAGAAATACAGGAAAACAACAGAATGGGAAAGACCAGAGATCTCTTCAAGAAAATTAGAGATACCAAGGGAAATTTTCATGCAAAGATAGGCTCAATAAAGGACAGAAATGGTATGATCCTAACAGAAGCAGGAGATATTAAGAAGAGGTGGCAAGAATACACCAAAGAACTATACAAAAAAGATTTTCATGCCCCAGATAATCACGATGGTGTGATCACTCACCTAGAGCCTGGAATGTGACGTCAAGTGGGCCTTAGGAAGCATCACTATGCACAAAGCTAGTGGAGGTGATGGAATTCCAGTTGAGCTATTTCAAATCCTAAAAGATGATGCTGTGAAAGTGCTGTACTCAATATGCCAGCAAATTTGGAAAAAACAGCAGTGGCCATGGGACTGGAAAAGGTCAGTTTTCATTCTAATCCTAAAGAAAGGCAATGCCAAAGAATGTTCAAACTACCACACAATTGGTCTCATCTCACACATTAGTAAAGTAATGCTCAAAATTCTCTAAGCCAGGCTTCAACAGTACATGAACCGTGAACTTCAGATGTCCAGAGAGCGAGTTGCTAACATCCGTTGGATCGTTGAAAAAGCAGGAGAGTTCCAGAAAAACATCTACTTTTGCTTTATTGACTATGCCAAAGCCACTGACTGTGTGGATCACAACAAAAATTCTGAAAGAGATGGGAATACCAGACTACCTTCCTTGCCTCTGTATTCAGGTCAAGAAGCAACAGTTAGAACTGGACATGGAACAACAGACTGTTTCCAAATCGGGAAAGGAGTACATCGAGGCTGTATATTGTCACCCTGCTTATTTAACTTATATGCAGAGTACATCTTGAGAAACGCTGGGCTGGAAGAAGCACAAGCTGGAATCAAGATTGCCAGGAGAAATATCAATAACCTCAGATATGCAGATGATACCACCCTTATAGCAGAAAGCCAAGAAGAACTAAAGAACCTCTTGATGAAAATGAGAGAGTGAAAAGTTGGCTTAACACTCAACATTCAGAAAACTAAGATCATGAAATCCTGTCCCATTAGTTCATGGCAAATAGATAGGGAAACAATGGAAAGAGTAAGAGATTATTTTGGGGGGCTCCAAAATCACTGCAGATGGTGACTGCAGCCACGAAATTAAAAGATACTTGCTCCTTGGAAGAAAAGCTATGACCAACCTAGACAGCATATTAAAAAGCAGAAACATTACTTTGCCGACAAAGATCCGTATAATCAAAGTTATAGTTTTTCCAGTAGTCATGTATGGATGTGAGAGTTGGACCATAGTGAAAGGTGAGCACCAAAGAATTGACGCTTTTGAACTGCGATATTGGGAAAGACTCTTGAGAGTCTCTTGGACTACTAGGAGGTCAAACCAATCAGTCCTAAAAAAAAAACAGTCCTAAATATTCATTGGAAGGACTGATGTTGACACTGAAGCTGCAATACTTTGGTCACCTGATGCGAAGAACAGACTCACTAGAAAAGACCCTGATGCTGGGAAAGACTGAAGGCAGGAAGAGAAGGGGATGACAGAGGATGAGATGGTTGGAATCACCAACTTAATGGACGTGAGTTTGAGCAAGCTCCAGGAGTTAGTGATGGACAGGGAAGCCTGGCATGCTGCAGTCCAAGGGGTCGCAAAGAGGTGGACACAACTGACCTACTGAAGGAGAAGGCAATGGCACCCCACTCCAGTACTCTTGCCTGGAAAATCCCATGGGCAGAGGAGCCTGGTAGGCTGCATTCCATGGGGTCGCGAAGAGTCAGACATGACTGAGCGAATTCACTTTCACTTTTCATTTTCATGCATTGGAGAAGGAAATGGCAACCCACTCCAGTGTTCTTGCCTGGAGAATCCCAGGGACGGGGGATCCTGGTGGGCTGCCGTCTATGGGGTCGCACAGAGTCGGACATGACTGAGGCGACTTAGCAGCGGCAGCAGCAGAGCTACTGGAGTGAAGAAAGAAGTCCTGATACAGGCTACAAATCAGATGAACCTTGAAAACATTACACTAAGCAAAAGTAGCCAGATACAAAAGTCTCCTATGGTATGGTTCAATTCACATGGAATATCCAGAACAGTTAAATCCACAGAGAGATAAAGCAGACTGAAGGTTGCCAGGGGCCGAGGGAGGGAGCAATGGGGATAGCTGATTAATGATTACAGTGTTTTCTTTGGAGACAAAACAAAAAATTTTGGAACTATATAGAAGTGGTAGATGCAAAAAATTTTGAATATTAAATGCCACTGTAATCATAAATTTGTAATTTTATATTATGTAAATTTCACATCAATAAACATTATTTTTAAACTATACATGATCATGATAAAAATATTCAACCAATACAGATATTGATTTCCCTACCAATTCCACTTTCACTCCACTGCCAAGTTTAAATCGTAAGTTTTTCCTGACCTTTTTATACATTTAAAAAATCACATTGAACTATATAACCCCATTTTATATATTTTAAAGCACCTCTGTTATTTTTAAAAAGCTATAAAGAAAACTAAAACTAAAATGTTAACAGTCAATATTTCTGGATGGTGAGGTTGAGTGATTTTAATTTTTAACTGGAGGATAATCACCTTACAGCATCACGTTGGTGTTAATTTTCTTGTTTTATGCTTTTCTGTACTTTGCAAATGTTCTCCAGAAAACATGTATAACTTTCAGAATCATATAACATGCTAGATTTTAAAAGAAATATTCCTTTAAGATATCCAGTTCACTTCACCAAGATGACAGTTCAGAATGCATAATTTAGTCTTCTGAGTTGATTTGCACCAAAATGCTGAGTCCCGGTTATATTTCTACGTTTTACTCCCCACTTAATAAACTGGCATTCTGATTCTTAACAAGTTTGGGCAGAGGGAACTAGTTATCATGCCCCATTCATTCAAAGGTAAATGAAATAAGTTGGGATTCCTGAACATTCAAAGGCCAACAGGGCAGTCATTCTCTATCCTTATTTGATTAGAGGTTATATCTCCTTTGTGAATAAAATGTCTCAATTTTTTAGTTAAAGACAGCAGAAAGCAACAGCTGCTTTTCATCCTGTCCCTAAACCTGTGAACCAATAGGAAGTGAACTAAAGGGAGACTTAGGAACATGAAAAGGCAGAACCCTTACGGAACGGGGGGGAGGGGGGTGGATTATTTTTAATAGCTGTGTAGAGAAGCCGAGTGCACAAAGAATCAGCCCACCTCTCCCAGCCCTCGTTCCACCTTGCTCGTATGGTATGGTCATCTGTTGCCGTCAGTCTCACTCGTGACCCATACTTCCGGGAGGGCAGAGTCTTACGCATCCCGGAATGAACTCTAGTCCCCAGAACTTGGCACTGCGTCTTACCCACGGCAGCTCTCAAACGACAGAGATCCAGCACAGCAGCAGCACGATCTCAAGTGCCTGCCTGACCAGCAGCCCCTGGCCAATAACTCGTCCTCCCTGGCGGTCTCTTCTTCCCATTGCAGCTTTTCCCACCCCATGTTTGAACCCTGATCACAGCATGCGCTCATAGCCTGTTTGGTGTTTGTCTCCCCGCAGACCGTGAGCTGAACAGAGGTGGCACTAAGTCTTACTCATCTTGCTGAAATCAAGACTGTAACACCCCTGTCACAGTGCAGACACTCTGTGACTGATTACTGAATTAGTGAGTCACCTACCCTATACCACCAGTGCTTCAGGAAGCTCTAGAAGGCTGTCCTGTGATGCTTTGGACAAAGAGGAGCTTGACTCAGGTACTCGGTAGACAGCAGTCAGAAATAGCTGAGTGAAAGCAATCTAGGACATCCTTGGGAAATGATGGGAAATGCCAAGGTAAAGTCAGAGAGACAGAGAGACCTCGGAGGTGATTCAGTCCAGTCCCAGTGTTTTTCAGAGGAAGAAACTGAAGCTAAAAAAAGGGGAGTGACTTTCCCAAGGTCACAGAACCCAACCAGGACACAGGGCTCTTGGCCTAGCTCTCGACAACACAGTATTGCAATGTGGCCAAAAAGAACAGGCTTAGAACCAGATAGCCATAGACTTAGTCACAGGCTCTCCTACTCTCCCCACCAGTTTCTCCATCTGGTTCCAACACACTTAAGGAAACAAACTGTGGCCCATTCATAAGATGGGAGAACTTGCAGCCACAAAATATGATGTTATTTCTAGAAAAACTAACATTAAAGGTAAAAACTCTCATCATATATTGTATTATTTTAATATATATATGCTAAACTTATTAACATATATGTACTTTAATAAGTATATATAGTATAATTTCTTAGCATATACACTTATATATAATACATGTATATTTATACTACATATACTATAGTACGTATACTTTATATTAACTATACTTTAATAAGTATACTATATAACAAATCCCATTCTTCAGAGCAGAGAATGGTGCGCTATAGTCCTTAGGGTCACATAGAGTTGGACACGACTGAAGTGACTGAGCACATACACACACATGCACCTTCACTGGGTAAGTTCAGGTCAGCTCAGTCACTTAGTCGTGTCCGACTCTTTGTGACCCCATGAATCGCAGCACGCCAGGCCTCCCTGTCCATCATCAACTCCTGGAGTTCACTCAGACTCGCGTCCATCGAGTCAGTGATGCCATCCAGCCATCTCATCCTCTGTCGTCCCCTTCTCCTCCTGCCCTCAATCCCTCCCAGCATCAGAGTCTTTTCTAATGAGTCAACTCTTCGCATGGGGTGGGCAAAGTATTGGAGTTTCAGCTTTAGCATCAGTCCTTCCAAAGAAATCCCAGGGCTGATCTCCTTCAGAATGGACTGGTTGGATCTCCTTGCAGTAGCTAAGAGACAAATACTATTTCTTTAGCTATAAAAAGCATTTCAGCACTTAGCATATTACTGTGGTGGCAACGGCCTCTCAATGAATTAGGACATTCCAACTTGTTCTAACTCTGATCACATAACCCGTTTCTACACACCAGGTACAGAAAGAACTCCTCTGCCAATGGCTGTGGATCATATATTGATCACGAAATGCTGACGGATTAAGTCTACTGACAAGTTTCCATTGGCCAGGAAATCAGGGTTAAGGTGTAGCTTACTAAAATGAGCCATTAAGATCAGGAAGGTGGAGACTAAATTACTCACTATTTGTTTGTTTAAGTCGCTTCAGTCGTGTCCAACTCTGTGCGACCCCATAGACGGCAGCCCACCAGGCTCTGCCGTCCTTGGGATTCTCCAGACAAGAACACTGGAGTGGGTTGCCATTTCCTTCTCCAATGCATGAAAGTGAAAAGTGAAAGTGAAGTTGCTCAGTTGTGTCCAACTCTTAGCAACCCCATGGACTGCAGCCTACCAGGCTCCTCCGTCCATGGGATTTTCCAGGCAAGAGTGCTAGAGTGGGGTGCCATTGCTTTCTCTGAAATTACTCACTGCTACTCGCCAATTCCCGGTAATTCCCCAATAAAAATAACCTGTTCATTTTTCTCCAAATCATCAATTACCTTGTTGTGTTTTTTTTTTATGTGATTTTTTTTTTCCTTTATTGTTCTTTCCACTTCTTACCTTCACTTTGGTAAGTTCTCAAGGGCAGCAATGCCAAGAGGAATGTTGTCTGCAAGACTGCAAAGAGAGCCATAGGGTCTGGTCTCCTGAAAAAAAGATAAATTACAAAGAAGAGAAATTTAATTTTAGATGGGAGCAGGTTTCTTTGAGCCTATTGTGGAAGATGATGACATTAATGGACATTCTGGGACTTTTCCTGGTGTTCCTGTGGTTAAGAATCCATCTGCCAATGTAAGGGATGAGGGTTAGAATCTTGGCCTGGGGAACTAAGATCCCACATGAGGTGGGGCAACTAAGCCCTCGCACCACAACCAAAGATCATTCATTCATGTTGCAACGAAGACCCGATGCAGCCACACAAATAAAAACAAATAGGTAAAGTTTAGAACAGCTCCCACTCTCCTTTCCTCCTTATATCCACACCCCTTGTCACTGTGGGTTTGGAGTCCTCTCCCACCCTCACCCCACAATGAGCTGATTCTCCTGCTGTATCTGACTTGCTCTGGTCATATATGAGGCAGAAGTGACAGTGTGTCCCCTTGGAGCCTCGGCCTCAAAAGACTTTGTGCATTTCCTCTTGTTCTTTTGTGTTTCCACCTCTGGTGTAAAGAATACATTTCTGGGCTATTCTGTTGGACCAAAAGGAGGATGAGTCACGCAGGAGGCAGGGGTGAGTCATCTGCACTGCTCCAGCCCGGCCAGCCGAGCTCAGAAAGCAGCCGGCCACGCCCAGCCCAGCAGCTTTCCCAGATGGGACGCTGAGGCCGTGTGGCAACAGGTAAGGGAGTCCCCAATCTCTTCACACCAGGCAAAGTTTGGTGAAGAAAGATAAAGCAGAAACGCCCAGCCACACTCTCAGGAGAGCTCCATTCGAATTGATTCCTTGCAGGGGAGTCATCTCCCCTCTTCCCTGTCTCTCTCCTTTAAATGTCACCTGAGAGAAACACGCACATGTCTGAAGGAGACAGGCAGAGTGGCATTGTTCAAGAGAACTTCCGGTGCTCTTGTCTTCCAAGAGGGTTATGAACTACAGGCCAAAGGGGCTCTGCTGACTCATCAGGTCCTCTGACCGTTGTACAATGTGAGGGCACAACAGATAAGCTGGATGGTCTCAAGAAGGCTAATACGTTCTCCATTTAATAATAAACACGTTAGTCAGGGGAAGTACTGAATTTCACTTTTCTACTGCAAAGCCTGACTCATCTCAGAGAGAACCAAAGAAAAATTCAAAGTCAACTTTTACCTCCATCTAGTCCGCTTAGGGTCATCAAAAGCTAGATGTTCTGTGAACCAGATCATCCATTTTCACTGCCCACGCTAGCCATTTGTTTTCTTCAAACAGCATTTTACAAGAAATTGGAACAATAGTGAAGTCAGGAAGAGGGTAAACCAAACCAGTCAATTGCTCTCGAGTGGTCAGACCTGCTTACACAGGAGCAAAAGTCTGCAAACGACAGCTTTTCTTCCTCATCCTTTAAGCACCGCTTTCCGCTACTTCAACTGTTGACAATAGGTCATTCACACCCTGCTGAAATCTCTACGGACAACTTCAGATGGATTCCTACTACAACTGAATATCAAAGCTGGGAGGAAGACTGACTCAAAAGAGTTTCTGCTGAAAACCAAAGTGAAGGCAAAGGAAAATACCACAGTGGGGTTTTGACACTCACTGTGCATTTAAATATCCACCCAATCCTGGTCTACGGCACAGAGTCCCATCCTCCTAGCAAGTACGTCACACAAGGAACACAAAGACCCACCACAGTGAGAAGACATGCATGCTAAGTCGCTTCAATTGTGTCCCACTTTTTGCAACCCTATGAACTGTAGGCCACCAGGCTCTTCTGTCCACGGGATTCTCCAGGCAAGAATACTGGAGTGGGTTGCTGTTTCCTCGCTCATCCCCTCAATTCAAAAGCAGGTAATTCCAGGGGTAGGACGCATGCTGCCTTGTGTCCCCCGCATGAAAGGGCTATTTAAGATGCTTCTTAAAAGGTGGAGTCTCAGTGAATCAAATATTTACCAAGTCACAAAAATTAAACAAGTCATGGGGCAAAGAAACTTAAAACTAGGAGTCAGAGGCCACCTACCAGTTAAGTGTAACCAGAAACTAAAGAAGACAAGTTGTCATATAACAGAAGTGAAGTTATGGTAATTTACAAAGGACGTATGTCTATGGTCTGGGTAGAATCGCCAGGACAGTCCTGTCTGAAGCCCTGCCCTTTCCCACCATCACACACATGGCTGGGTGTGAAGCTGGGGACCTCGGCTCCAGCTGCCATCGAATGTCCTGGTTTTCATCAGTTCTCACAGGCATGGTTTTACCACCCACTGGACAGGCGGCACCTGTGACCCAGTGGTCACCGCCTGCACAGAGCAAAGTGGTTTTGTCCAGTATTGTGACTAGGCAGCCACCATCCAGATACTGCAGGCTCTAGACCACTCAGGACATTTTGCAGAAGGACTAGGAGTCCTAGCTATTGTCTGAATATCTTCCGGTAAAATCAATAATGTTTATCGAAACCTGCAGAACAAGAGTCACGAGGGAGAACCTTCCAGGGAGCCCTGTGGCACTCTTCCCTGCTGTGGAGCCCCCTCTGGGAAATGCCCTGTGAACAGGTTTCCTGCAGGCACAGAGCCTGACACTGTGCAAAAAACACAGACACCAGGAACTCTTATCCAAGGCCCCAGGTGACTGGACGCACAGCCCACGCAGTTCTCCTCCCCTCTTCCTATGTCAGTCTTCCTCGGGTGATCCAATTCTGAGTGCATCAGCTGCTTCCCTGTGAGACCCCCACAATAGAGTGAAAAGGCCAGAGGTGAAGGGTGAGCTGTGCAAACATCCTGAGGTGCTGAGCGCTGGGCATAGTCAAGACACGACACAGAGCTGAGGCTTGGAGGGGGCATGGAGGTGAGTGACAGGAGAAATCACACAGAAAGGGAGAGCAGGCAGGGAAAACACTTTAGAAGCTTTGGCTTCTGCTCGGAGTGAGATGGGAGCTGCTGGTGAGTTTTAAACAAAGGAGTAACGTGGTCTTGCACAGGAAGGACCCTTAATGAGAAGAGTCTGAACGGGGCAAGAGTGGCAGGAGCAAGCTCAGGCCGTGGTCCACGGGAGACTGACGCTGGCTTAGACCCCGGGGGTGGGGACGGCAGTGGGAAGGGTGATGAAATTCGGGAGAGATTTTACAGAGAGCTGGCAGAACGTGTGGGGCGTTGACAAACTGAGACATCACGGATGGCTCTCAGAATTCTGGACTGCGTGCCTGGAAAATGGAATCACCATTAACGGAGAAGCACAAGAATGATTTAGTGGGCTGTATCAAGGACTGAATTTGTGACATCTTAACTTGAGATCCTTACTTGATATTCAAATGAGATGTCAAGTAGCCAGCTAGCTACACAGTGTGGAATCCATGGAAGGGGTGCTGGCTCAGGGGACAAGCCCAGGGGTTATCAGTGCACACGTATAAAGCCACAGGACTGGATGATCTCCAAGAGAACAGACAGAAAAGAGAAAGAGGTCCGAGCATGTGGTTCTGGGGCACTTCACACTGTGTACCATGCCCTCTGACCAGACCAAAACAAGAACCTGGGACCAGGCTAGGCTCTCCTACATCACCTCAAGGGTGAGGGCTGGTGTGTCTGGCATCAGCTGGGTGCTTGGCACATTCCCCCCATGGGCACTCAGGGCTTGGTTTTTCCTCCAAAGCGATTCATTCAGCAGGTTTTCTCTCTCTACAATGGTGAGGGAGGAGCAAGGCTGCATCCAATTTGCAATGAGAAAAGGAAGTCTGGGAAGTACGAGGTGGCAGAATTCACAAAGGAAAGATACTTTTCCGCCTCAACTGCATGACTTTGTCCTTACTCAAATCTGTTCTCTCTTTTTAGAAACTTTTTAATTTTATATTGGGGTATAGGCAATCAACACTGTTTTGACAGTTTCAGGTGAACAGGGAAGGGACTCAGCCATACACGTACGTATATCCATTCTCCCTTAAATTCCCCTCCTATCCAGGCTGCCACCTAACATTGAGCAGTTTCCTGTACTATTATGGTAGGTCCTTGTTGGTTATCCATCTTAAATGTAGCAGTGTATACACGTCCATCCCCACCTCCCTAACTGTCCCTTTCCCTCCCCATCGGCAATATGTTCTTTTTAAAAAAAAAAATTTCTAGTGTTTCAAAATTGAAATATAGTTGATTTACAATATTGTGTTAGTTTCAGATATATAGCAGGCAATTTGGCTACACACACACACATATATAGTCAGATTATTTTCCACTATAGGTTATTACAAGATATTGAATATAGTTCTCTGTGCTACACAGTAATTCCTTGCTGCTTACCTATTTTATGTAGATAAGTTTGTAGTGTATAGTTTGCACCTGTCATTAGGACTATAGGATTAATGGATATAGACCAAATCTTTTTCTTATTTCTATTTTTCAGATCTCCATTATTCCCACCCAGACTATGAGTGCCTGAGGACAGGCTTGGATCTAATTCCCCACTGTCTATCACAGTTCCAGAATATAGTTGCTACCCAGTCAATATCCATTTAATGAGTAAAAACTTGTACCAATTTTCTTGCATTCTTTCTTCTTTGTGTTAAATTTTAATTAAAACAGATTCCTTTTCAGGCCTGTCTACATTTTCTGTTGTCAAATGTTGTCTAATTCATACAAGTCTTCCACTGACATTCCTTCTCTGGGGGGAAAATGGGAGAAAAGAAAAGAAAAATCATCCACTTTTTTGTAGAACTTCTCATTCAAATCTTGTCTCTTTGCAAAAAGAAGATGGCCTTTGAACATCCCTCAGTATAAATATTACATATGTAGTATGTAGGCACGGATTTTGAAAAATCTGTCTCTCTTTATCAGTGCTTCTTATTCGGTCATTACTGAAATATTTATTCCTGGGAAGTTTCCCCACTGCAAACAATCCCCATGAGAAGCAGTTTAATCAGTCACTTGCTTCCCAAGAACATGGGTGTGTTGCCAACCTCTTCAAAACCGGCTCGGTGCCCTGATGATGTTATATGCAAATACTATTTTAAAGAAAGAAGCTGTTGAAACAGGATATGTGCCCAGTGTGTGTACCTTATGGAAGAGTTCTACATGGCAGTACAAACAATTGCTCACTTCTTAGAGAAACCCCACATTTTCCAGGTCTCATTCTTCTTACAGCTTTTAAAAGAGCCCTACCTTTGAATGGACTTCCCTGGTGGCTCAGAAGGTATCGAATCTGCCTGCAATGCAGGAGACCTAGGTTCAGTCCCTGGGTTGGGAAGATCCCCTGGAGAAGGGACTGGCAACCCACTCCAGTATTCTTGCCTGGAGAATCCCATGAATAGAGGAGCCTGGAGGACTAAAGTCCATGGGGTTGTAAAGAGTCGGACACGACTGAGCGAGTAACACTCTGNAATCTGCCTGCAATGCAGGAGACCTAGGTTCAGTCCCTGGGTTGGGAAGATCCCCTGGAGAAGGGACTGGCAACCCACTCCAGTATTCTTGCCTGGAGAATCCCATGAATAGAGGAGCCTGGAGGACTAAAGTCCATGGGGTTGTAAAGAGTCGGACACGACTGAGCGAGTAACACTCTGTCTTTGAAAGGGCCTCCCCTGTTACAGCGTAGGGCTAGTAACCGACAGAGTAATTTCACTCCAATTTCACCACCCCTTCCTCCTCCAGAGGTATGCCCAGGGTTCAAGCACTTCTTGCTTGCTCTCTAAACCTACCCAGGTTAAGTGTTTCTACCAGTTTTGTAAGATCAATCCTCAGTTATGAGGCTCAATTGACTCACACACTGCTCATGTGGTTTTTTAAAGCAACATTTAGTTGTGATTCCAGCTAGGAGTAAAGGTGAGTCTCTGTTGTTTGTGAAGTCAAAGAAATGCAAAACCTGGACCCAAAGAATATGCAAGCATTTGGTAAATGCCAAAGGTGATACTTGATTTGAAAAAATACATTATTCCCCCAAATGGTACTAACTAACCCAGACACGTGTGGGAAAAGGAAGCTGTAATAGTTACGTACAGGTACTCTAACATAAGACTACTTAATGTCAGTCCCTCTTTCGGCACTTACTAACTGTATGACGATGGGCAAGTTACTTAAACCACCTGGGCTTTCATTTTCTTTTCTGTGAAATAAGATTAAATAACCTACCTCATAGGATTGCCATGAGGATCAAATGAGATTATGAGATCATACAGATAGTAAGCCCAATTAACGTCAGTTTCATCATTATTGGTATAGTTTCATTTCCTTCAACAAAATAAAATCCAGATGAACACAGATAAAAATGCAAGACCATTAAATTTACTAGAATAAACAGAGAACCCATACAAGTCAACATCAAAAAAAAAACAAACAAAAAAAAACACCACACAATTGAAAAATGGGTGGAGAGCCTGAGTGGACATTTTTCCAAAGAAGACATACATTTGGCCAACAGGCACAGAAAAAGATGATCAACATCACTGAACATCAGCGAAATACAAATCAAAATTACAAGGAGATATCACCTCACAACTGTAAGAATGCAAATGCTGATGAGAATGTGGAGGAAAGGAAACCTCTTGCATATTTTTTTTTAATTTTAGCTTTAATTGGAGGATACTTGATTACAATGCTGTATTGGTTTCTGCCCAACAATAAAGTGAATCAGTCATAAGTATACATATCCTCTTGAGTTGCTGATGGGAATGTAAATTGGTGCAGTCACTATGGAAAAGAGCTTGGCAGCTAGTCTTAAAATTAAAAATTAGAACTACCATGAAAGTGAAAGTGAGTCGCTCAGCCTTGTCCAGGCTTTTGCAACCTCATGGACTGTAGTCCACCAGGCTCCTCTGTCCATAGGATTCTCCCGGCAAGAATAATGGAGTGGGTTTCCATGCCCTTCTCCAGGGGATCTTCCTCACCCAGGGATCAAACCTAGGTCTCCTGCATTGCAGGCAGATTCTTTACCATCTGAGCTATCAGGGAAGCCTGCTATGAAGAAGCAAATTCATTTCTGAGTATTTATCTTTAGGAAACAAAAATACTAATTTGAAAAGATGTAAGTACCCCTAGTTCATTGCAGCATTATTTATAATAGCCAGGCTATGGAAGCAACCTAAACGCACATCAATAGATAAATGGATAAAGGAGATGTGGTACATTTACATAATGGAATATTACTCAGCCACAGAAAAGAATTAAATCTTGGAATCTGCAATAACATGAATGGAGCTACAGACTATTAGAAGTGAAACAAGTCAGAGAAAGACATATACTATATGATTTTACTTGTATGTGGAATCTAAAAAATGAACATAGGTAATTTATAAACAGAAACAAAGTCATAGACACAGAAAACAAACAGGTGGTCACCAGAGGGAAGGGGGGAGAAGAGGAGGGAAATGGATGAGGGAGATTCAAACGCATAAGCTTCCTGTTACAAAATAAATGAGCCACAGACACGCAACGGACAGTGTGGTGAATATAGTCAATCACAATGTAATATCTTTGGTGACAGATGACTAGGTTTAATCATGGTGATCATTTAGAAATGTATTGAAATACTGAATAACCATGTTGCATACCAGGAACTAACATAGTGTGGAATGCTGATTACACTTCACAAACTATTATGAAAAAAAGATCAGATTTGTGGTTATCAGAGGCAGAAGGTAGGGGTAGGGAGAACTGGATAATGCAGTCAAAAGGTACAAACTTCCAGTTATAAGATAAATAAATACATGGGATGTATTTATGTATAAGATAAATAAATACAAGCATGATAAAGATCATTAACAGTGTTTCATGTTATACATTAGAACTGTTAAAAGAGGAAAATCCTAAGAGTTTTCATCACAAGGAAAAATTTTTTCTATTTCTTTAATTTTGTATTTATATGACATAATGGATATTCACTGAACTTACTGTTATAAACATTTCATGATGCATGTAAGTAAAATCAGTGTCATATACTCCACACTTATAAAGTGTTTTATTTAATTATGTCTCAGCAAAAATGGAAGAAAAAATTACTTGACTAATACATAGGTGAATATTTGTATAATCTGCCAAGCATGATGTGAAACCAGGACCAAAAGTAAAGACGGCTATAACAATCAAATGAACACTGAAGGTATTTTAGACATATAAATAGGTCCAAAACCAAACTGGGAACAATAGTTTTGATATTCATGTCACAGGGTTATATATATAAAGCTCTTAGAAACCGATAAGAAAAAAATAAGAAACTCCAAAGAAAAACTGATAAATGACATGATTATGTGACTTATAAAAAAGAAAGAAATATTAATAACCAAAAATTAAAAAGGAAAACTAGACACTGTCACTAATAACTAAATACATGCAAATTAAAGCTGCAATTGTTTATATCTGTGTGTGTGTCTGTGTGGGGTCCAATTGGCAAAGCTGACTTAAAAGACTTAATACCTAGCATTGGTAAGAGTTTGAAAAAGTAAGCACTGCTACTCATTGAGGCAATGACCAAAACCATCCCCAAGAAAAAGAAATGCAAGAAGGCAAAATGATTGTCTGAGGAGGCCTAACAAATCGCTGAGAAAAGAAGAGAAGTGAAAGGCAAAGGAGAAAGGGAAAGATATACACATCTGAACACAGAGTTCCAGAAAATAGCAAGGGGAGATAAAGCCTTCTTAAGTGAACAAGGCAAAGAAACAAGAGGAAAACAATAGAAGGGGAAAGACTAGAGATCTCTTCAAGAAAGTTACAGACACCAAGGGAATACCTCATGCAAAGATGGGCGCAATAAAGAAGAGAAACAGTAGGCCAACCTAACAGAAGCACAAGAGATTAAAAAGCGGTGCAAGAATACACAGAAGAACTATGCAAAAACAGTCTTAGTGACCTGGATAACCACGCTGGTGTGGTCATTCACCGAGAGCCAGACATCACGAGTGTGAAGTCAAGTGGGTCTTAGGAAGCATTACTACGAACAAAGCTAGTGGAAATGACAGAATTCGAGCTGAGCTATTGCAAATCCTAAAAAATGCTGCTGCGAAAGTGTTGTACTCAATATGCCAGTAAACTCAGTAGGGGCCACAGGACTGGAAAAGGTTAGTTTACATTCCAATCTCAAAGAAGTGCAATCCCAAAGAATGTTCAAACTACCATACAGTTGTGCTCATTCCACATGCTAGCAAGGTCATGTTCAAAATCCTTCAAGTTAGGCTGCCACAGTACATGAACCAAGAACTTTCAAACGTACAAGCTGGATTTAGAAAAGGCAGAAGAACCATAAATCAAATTGCCAACATCCGCTGGGTCATAGAAAAAGCAAAAGAGTTCTAGAAAAACATCTACTTCTGCTTCACTGACCATGTTAAAGCCTTTGACTTCACAACAAATTCTGGAAAATTCTTAAAGAGATGGGAATACCAGACCACCTGACTTGCCTCCTAAGAAACCTTTATTCAGGTTAAGAAGCAAGTTAGAACTGGACATGGAAAAATGGACTGGTTTAAAATTGGGAAAGGGGTATATCAAGCCTGTATACTGTTACCTTGCTAATTTAATTTATATGCAAAGTACATCATGTGAAATTCCAGGCTGGATGAAGCATAAGCTGGAATCAAGATTGCCAGGAGAAATATCAATAACCTCAGATATGTAGATGACATCACCCTTATGGTAGAAAGTGAAGAGGAACTAAAGAGCCTCTTGATGAAAGTGTAAGAGGAGAGTAAAAGTTGGCTTAAAACTCAACATTCAAAAAACTAAGATCATGGCATCTCGTCCCATCACTTCATGGCAAATAGATGGGGAAACAATGGAAACAGTGACAAACTTTCTTTTTGTGGGCTCGAAAATCACTGCGATGGAGACTGCAGCCACGAAATTAAAAGACGTTTGCTCCTTGGAAGAAAAGCTATGACCATATTAAAAGCTATGACATATTAAAAGGCATATTAAAAAGCAGAGGCATTACTTTTTCAACAATGGTCCATCTAGTCAAAGCTATGGTTTTTCCAGTAGTCATGTATGGATGTAAGAGTTGGAGTCTAAAGAAAGCTGAGTGCTGAAGAATTGATGCTTTTGAACTGTGGTGTTGGAGAAGACTCTTGAGAGTCCCTTGGACTGCAAGGAGATCAAACCGGTCAATCCTAAAAGAAATCAGTCCTGAATACTCACTGGAAGGACTGATGCTGAAGCTGAAACTCCAACACTTTGGCCATCTGATGTGAAGAACTGACTCACTGGAAAAGACTCTGATGCTGGGAAAGACTGAAGGTGGGAGGAGAAAGGGACGACAGAGGATGAGATGGCTGGATGCTATCACAGACTCTATGGACATGAGTTTGATCAAGCTCCAGGAGCTGGTGATGGACAGGGAAGCCTGGCATGCTGCAGTCCATGGGGTCACAGAGTCGCACACAACTGAGTGACTGAACTGAACTGAAGTTATAGCAGAAGTGATGCAGTGAAAGGAGTGAAACTGGCAGAAGAGACAAAAAATAGATCCATGAAGTAAGATAGAATCCTCAAACAGGTCCTTATATAGACAGGAATTTATTTTGCTGTAAATAATAGAATTCAAATGAGTTGGGACAAAGTAGTATGATTATAAACAAACCATATTGAGTCAACTATATCTTCCCAGGCCAGGTGGTACAGCAGTAAACAATCCGCTTGTCAATGCAGGGGATGCAAGAAATGTGGGTTCAATCCCTGGGTCTGGAAGATCCCCTGGAGAGGAAATGGCAACCCACTCCAGTATTCTTGCCTGAAAAAGTCCATGGACAGAGGAGCCTGGCACGCTACAGTCTGCGGGATCGCAAAAGAATCAGACAGAAGTGAGCACTCAGAGCCTCACTGGATCAACTGCTTAAAACTTAAGATGACATTTTACCTTTCATCTTATACAAATATCTGATATTTTGAAAAGCTAAATATAAAACAAAAGTAATAAAAGTATTAGAAAAAAATAAAAGCTTAGAAATAATTTTCAGGTGAAAAAGGTCTTTCTAACCTAGACAAAGCATGTAAGTGATTACATTGCAGTCAATTACACAAACATCTAAAACTTCCTTGCAGGACTTCCTAGTGGTACAGTGGATGGGAGTCCACATGCTAATGCAGGGGACACTGGTTCCATTCCTGGTCTGGAAAGAGCCCACATGCAACGAAGCAATTAAGCCCAGGTATCACAACTACTGAGCCTGTGTTCCAGAGCCCACGAGCTGCAACCACTGAAGTCCGTGCTCTGCAAGAAGAGAAGCCACCACAATGAAGAGCCGGCACACCGCAAGGAAGAGTGGCCCCACTCGCCGCAACACAGACCCAGCACGGACAAATATACATACCTTTAAAAACACACAAATAAAACTTCTGTGCAGCAAAAGATATTTAAAAATAAAAGCATTATGAATGAATAAGCAAAGTGTGGTATATACAAACAATAGAATATTATTCAGCCTTAAAAAAAGAAGGAAATTCTGATACATTCTACAACAGGGATGAGCCTTGAGGACATTTTGCTATGTGACATAAGCCAGTTACAAAAGTGCAAAGACTATATGACTCTTCCATTTTTATGAGGTACCTGGAGTATTCATAGAGACAGAAAGCAGAATTATGGCTGTGAGGGGCTAGGGAGAGAATGGGAGTTATCATTTAATGGGTACAGCATTTCAGTTTTGCAAGATGAAAAGTTCTGGAGATGGATGGTGGTAATGCTTGCACGAAAATATGCATGTCCTTAATAACACAGACCTGTGTACTTAAAAATGGTTAAAATGATAAATTTTATATTATGTATTTTACCACAATAAAAAAAATTGGGAAAAGGAGCTTTACACTAGAAGAAATATTTGCATCCTCTGTAAGAGACAACAGATTAGGAAACCGATACCTGTAGAGCTTCTGCCTTAAACAGAAATTAGAGAAAACAAGTCCATAAAAAAGTGAACAAAGGAAGTACACAGGTAACTCACAAAAGAAACACACAATCCATAAACATTAGAAATATTAAACTGCAGCAGTAATCAGCAAAATGCAAATTAAAATGTCTTACTGAGTTTCACTCATTCACCAGGAAAATTTAGATAAAAAAAGATAATACCCAGTGTTAGGAAGGATGAGGAAAACAAATTCTCGTGTGCTGAGTTTAAATTATTCACAGTACCTGGCGGGGGGCGGGGGGGCGGGCGG